>CAMZMU010000084.1:38782072-38884979 GCA_947311845.1 Poa pratensis
CTACTACCAGATTATAATCCTGCGAAATTTGTACGCGGTTACCTCCCTTAATTCCAAATTCGGGCCTAAATTTTAAGACAACTGATCAAGTGCTAAATAATCTTTTATCGCCTGATCAAGTGCTAAGTGCTAACTGATCATTTCAATCAAAGCTTTATTCATAATAATGTATGCATAGATGCAGTGATTACTAATTAGGTTGCTACTACATTATTTTTCTCTCTAGCTTTGCTCAATGTTCAATCCATAGTGTAAGCAATGGAGCTGAGCTCCCTGGCATGCTTCTCCCACAACGCAACGAACACGTCCACGCCTCCCCGTTTCCACGGGCTGGGCATCAGCACCGCCACCCCGTCCTGCGGGACCTTCCCCGGCAGGAATCCGACGAGCCGCCCACCGCACCCAAAGTCCAACCGGTGCAGGTCCAGGTGCAGCCAGCTGTCGGCCTCCACGTCCGGCGACAGCACGCCGGGCTCGTCCGCGCACGCCTGCTCCAGCTCCTCATTGCCGCCACCGTGCAGCGCCCCAAAGTCGACGAATGATTGGAAGTACCGCCCGTCGACGGCGCGGATCCCCGCGCGGACCAGGGCCGCGGCGTCGGATAGGGTGCCGCTAGCCAGGTCCGCCGCGCGGGCCCCGGAGACCGCCGTGAGCACGACGTTGCCGAAGAACCCTTCGGCGGGCAGGGCGCCCGTCCCGGCCAGCCGCCCGCGGCCGTTCACCGCGACGCGTATCGACGTGCGCGCGTCGCCGGCGAGGTCGAGCCCACGCGCCGCGGTGATCTTCCGCCAGACGTGCGCTGACACGGTCTCGAAGGTGGTGTACCTGTCGTGCGCGCGGCGCTTGAGCTCGGCCACGAACTCGCTCGTGTAGTGCAGCAGGATGTTGGTGATCTCGGAAGGGTCGACGTGACGATCAGCAGCCTCGGCCGGCGGCTTGCCCGCGGCACCGCCATCCGACAGCGGTAGGAACTCGGCGCCACGGTGGTCGAACTCGCAGCGCGGCGGACGGCGCGGCACGAGCGCGGCGGGGCCGTACGGCACGGGGTCGCGGTCGACGACGTCGGGACAGCGGACGGCGTCGGCCCAGGCGTGGAGGAAGGTGGTCATGGAGTGCCCGTCGGCGGCCTGGTGGTGCGCGGACGAGGCGAGCACGATCCCGCCGCACGCGAAGCGGTTGATCTGGAGCATGAGCACGTGACGCGCGGCGCCCCTGGTGACCTCGGGGTATAGCAGGTCGAGGCTCGGCGACGGCGCGAGCGGGAGGTGGTCAGAGAGCGCCGAGGACGGCACCTCGGCCTCCACGACGAGTGCGCCCGCGCCACCCGCCCCCGTGACGAAGCAGGGACGGGCACCGCGGTCGAGGCGCGCGGCGGTGAGGAGCGGGAAGCGCGGGAGCGTGTCGGAGAGGGCGTGGAGGAGGGCCTGGTTGGTCGGGTTGGGCGGCGAGAAGGCGAAGAGGACGGTGACGTGGTAGGTCGGCGCGGCGAGGTCGAACACGGTGAGCGGAACCTCCTCCGACGGCGCCGCGGCCGGCGGTGGCACGACGAACGTCCTTTGCACCTGCACGTCCATGATCTCCATGTAGCTTAATTACTTTTAAGCGCAGCACTCTATAGCTCTGTGAACAATGACTGCTCCGTATACGTGCATACATATATAGCACTGCATAGTACACGTTGTAACCGCACGTGTCGATCGCACGCACCATGCACATGCGTTCGTGGACGTCGCAGGATACATGCGTCACCGGGAGACTTGGGTGGTGTAGTGTTGACCTCAACGAGTCGCTATTGCACGGGGGACAAAGCCTGAGTTTCAGCCGACGGGAGGACCTAGCTGGGTAGTAGCAAGATCGATCAAAGCAGCGGTCAAGAATGCCGGATGCCGGATACCGACGGGAGGAACTAGCTGGGTAGTACCAAGATCGATCAAAGATCGATCAAACCCTAAATGCTGAACTCTAAACTCTAAACCCTAAAAAAATAAAAATGCCGGATACTGGAGGGAAGTTTAAAGTCAATTGGAAAATGGTGTGCAAACCCAAAGAAAACGGAGGCTTGGGTTCCTCAACTTCACAAAATTCAATTCGGCCCTTCGCATTTTATGGCTTTGGCAAGAGTGAAAAAGGGGAGAGAAAACCTTGGGTTTGGCCTTAGGAACCCATGCAACACACGGTCTCTTTATAGGGGCCACTCGTGTGACTATTGGAGACGGAAGACGGCACTTTTGGGGAGGCCGCCTGGCTTAATGGTTTGAGGCCTAAAGATATTGCTCCTCTCATTTTTTATGTCTCCAAGAAGAAAAATACCCCCGTGGCGAAATCCCTAGAGAATAATTCATGGATCTCCCAAATAAACTCCCAGCAAGGCCTCTCCATCAACATTTTCTCCAATTCTTCAACCTTTGGGAGATGTTTCAAGACGTTCTACTCGACCATGGAACCCCGAATTCAATACCATGGAAGTTTACCAACAATGGATGCTACTCGGCCAAGTCAGCCTACAAGATGCAATTCCTAAGCCTCATCACCTCTGACGTGTCTTCTTTGGTGTGGCAACCTTGGGCGACGCCAAAATGCAAAATCCTTACTTGGTTGATTCTCCAAAATCGTATGTGGACGACGGATAGACTTGAGAGAAGATGATGGCAAATTGTGGCTTATGCAAACTTTGCAATCAAGTCCAAGAGTCGGCCACTCACATCTTCTTTCAATGTCGTTTCACTATTCGTGTTTGGTCTACTTTGAAGACGTGGCTTGGACTTCATGATGCCGAGTCAAGGGATTGGCATGCCATGCATAGCGTCAAAGAGTGGTGGGTTGATACAATTCATAAGAGAGGCGAGTCAGGGAGGGAAATGGCTTCATTAGGGCACCTCCAACAGCCTGGCGCAAACGGACACCTAAATGTGTCCGATTTGATCCGTTTGGGGGCGGACCGCGGACACATTTTAGGCCTATGTCCGTTTGGGGTGGGGGTGCCCCCAACGGGCTGGCGCAAAAACTGACCCCTTTGTGATAAAAAAAAAGTGGTTTAGCATAGTTGTCTATTCTTGTGACACCAATAATAAAAGAACACATGAAAATTAACATGACAAATGATGCAAATGACATGTAGTTCAACCAAGACATGCAAATGTTTAGAATGACATGTAGTTCAAAATACAAATTGGTTCAAACATGATAAATAGAAGATAGGACATCACGCATCCTCGCGCTCACGTATCATCTTTTGCTTCTTGAGGATCCAAGCTCTTTGCTCCGGGTCCATGATGGTCAAGTCGGCCATCATGATCCGGTTCTCCTCGGCTTGCATCGCTAGCTTCACGTGGTTCTCCTCGGCCTTGATCCGGTTCTCCTTGGTTAGTAGCGCGATCTTGACGTGGTTCTCCTCGGCCTTGATCCTCTCTTGCTCGATCTCGAGCTTCTTCTTTTGCATCTCCAAGTAGCATGCCATTGCTACCCCCTTGTCCTTGTGTTTCTCCACCTACCTTGCGGCGGTGGACTCTTCCTTATCGGCGATCAATGACTTCAACGTCTCCTCCAATTGTGCCGCCGCCGCCTCACGCTTCGCGTCTTGCTTGGTGGACTTGTGTCCCCTCGGCCGCACAGCCCGGCCCCCGGAGCTTTGGCCGGGCTCCACATCATCATCGTCTTCACCATTGGATCTTTTCTTCGATCCATCGCCGTCCCCCTTCTTCAATGAGTTGTAGAGCTCCACCCATTTTGGGCAACCCTTGATCATGTCCCAACAATGGCCAATGTGAACTTGGACTTGAAGACCTTCTTGTGATATTCCATTGCTTGAAGGATCTTGTCCTCAACTCCAAAGCCGCTCACCGGCCGGGCCTTCACATGTTCATAGGCCGATTGTAACTTGCTACACTCGGTCGAAATGTGTTGCCACCTCTTGGTGAGAGAGCCCTCATTGCGATCACTCTCGATCTTGTATGGAGGCAACTTCCTTTGCTCATGAAAATGCTTCCATACCCTCCCCCAAAACGTGGTGCCTTTTTATTGAGCACCCCATGTTGCGTTTTGCCCACATGTCATCCAAGATTCGCAAAGAACTTGGTCCTCATTGTCCGTGTACGACGCCGTTCGGACATTCTTCCTTCGGAGGCTCGCCGTGATTCGAGTGTGCTCCTCGTCGACATCGAGTGGCTCATCTTCAATGTCGACCGCATCGGCCTCTGTCTCAGGCATGGTCGCATTGGGGTCTTGCGTCTCGGCGTCGGCAGGGTCGAACATGCCCGCCGTCGGGTCTTGTGTCTCGGCGTCGGCAGGGTCGAAGAAGCCGCCCCCATGAATCATGTCCTGCATGACATCGTCGGCGTCGGTGTCGAAGTAGGCCGGGTTGGTCGGCGTCGTGGGCGGCATCTCGTCGAACTGGAGTGCCCGGGCATCGGGCATGGTCACCTTGCCCGACACGGACTTCGCCTTGCCACGCACCCGCCCGTCGCCGGCAGTCGGCGTCAAGTTGAGGTCGATGGGTCTCGGCGCCAAAGGGACCGAAGTTATCTCCGGCGACGCCTCACGTGACCCCAGCCGCGACGCTGCGGGATGGACGGCGGCCGGCGAGGGCGTCGAGAGGCCAGGCGGCGAGGACCTTGGTGGCCTCCCTTTGGCGGAGGAGACCGATCTCCCCGCCAAGGCGACCACAGTGGGGGCGAGGCCGGCGGCCGCGCCAAATACACCTTCAAAAACTTCCCCCTTGAGGAGAAGCACAGCTCGGCGGCGACCTGGGTGGCAATGAGGTCCGCGTTGGCTTGGGCCTGGATGGCGGCGAGCCTCTCCTTCTCCTCGGCCGCTAGCGCCCGACTCCTCCCCTCCGACCTTGTCTCTTGCCCGACTCCGGCTTCCGCTCCTTCTTCGGCTTCAAAAGGTCGGCGGCGGGATTGCCTTGGTCCTCCATCTGGTTCGGCGGCGAGGGCGGCGGCGGCCGTGGGAGGCTTTGGGAAAGGCAAGGGTTTGGGGGAGAATGGGTTGTGTGGCTGGGTACTAGGCCAGACGCGGACAAGGGAGGACAAAGGGCGGACCGAGAGGCTGTCCGTCCCGCCCCCAAAGTTGGGCCACGTTTGGGCGAAATAACGTGTCCGGGCGGACACATGTCCCTTTGCGCCAGCCCGTTGGAACACCTCGCATGTCCGTTCGAACAAAAACGGACTGGGCTGGTCCGTTTGCGCCAGGCCGTTGGAACAAAAACGGACTGGGCTGGTTCGTTTGCGCCAGGCCGTTGGAGGTGCCCTTAGCGATGTTACTCTCATGGGAAGTTTGGAAGGAAAGGAATGCGCGTGTCTTCCGAAATCAAGCGGTAACCTCGACCATGCTATTTAACAACATCAAGGAGGAGGTGGCACTTTGGTGCCTCACCGCCGGGGCAAAAGCTGTGTAATATAATGCCGTGAGAGTAGGATTTTATTTTTCTTGGCCTTTGGCCAAGCTTGGGATTGTATGACCTCTATAAACTTCTTCTTATTCAACGCAAATGGCAAAAAAATTGTCTTGTTTCAAAAAAATGTCTGATACAACAAAACGGATGGCTGGCTGGGCCTGGGGATAGTTGGAAGAGGAGTTGGAGAATAGTTGGAGAAGGGGATAGACCAGTGCTGGATCGACCGTATGTGTGATTAGCGAGGAACCAGGCTGGAAAATTTGCCGTACTCTGTAGGTCGCCTTTAGCGGCTCCTCACCGCGGTGGGTGAGTGGGCCTGAGGCCCATCAGGTATTTTTCTCTTTTTTCGTTTTTATTTTATTTCTTTCAAATCTGAACATTCTAAAAAAACCATAATTTTAACCTGAACGTTTTAAAAAATAGAATTTTTTATCTGATTTTTAAAAAAAATCTGAATATTTTTTAAATCAGATTTTTTTATGTAGTAAGGTATTTGTTATTTTGTTTTTGTAGGAGCTTTTTATATGTGGGGAGTGTACACAATCTTTTTCTAATGCAATCGAGATGTTTCTAAGAAAATTGAACTTCGGTGGAAAAAAAAAATTTGAACTTCCAAACATCGTATATTTAGCAACAATGGGAATATTTGTTATTTTGTTTTTATAGGGCCTTTTTGTATGTGGGGAGGCAGCTGTCCACTTTGTGGATGCACACAATCTTTTTTCTAATGCAATTGAGATGTTTCTAAAAAACAAGTACAAGTGTCGTGCCGTTGACCTTCATTGCCCAGTCGCTTGGCCTGCAATGCAAGCCTCTATCTTGACCAACAAGCACAACACAACTTGCCAATTTGCATGTGATGGTTGGGGACATGGCCACAAAATATTTAAACGGAAAATCTAAAGAGTGCATATTTAAATCATCAACTTCAGACCAGATTCGGAGTTGCCTTGGGTTGGAGAGTGCAACTTGCCTCCTCCAGGATGCAGCTTATTGTATATAAACAGAGGCACAGTCAATCCATAAAGCCACAGTTCGACACAGAAAGTGAGAAAGATCATCGCATACCAAGTCAAAATCAATGGACCTCCACTGTTCTTCCTAGCTCCTCCTCCCCTTCCTGCTCCTGCTTCCTCCCGTACTGTACATCTCCTACCGCATCTCCAGAACTCCGGCCAAGAAGAAGCCGAGCACCCATGGCGTGAAAGCGCACCTGCTGGTCGGCTACCTCCCGGCGTTCCTCAAGAACCACGACCGCTTCCTCGACTGGTCGAGCGAGCTCATCGCCAGCAGCCCAGAGCTGAGGATGGGCTTCTGGTCCCCGGGATGACCACCGGCATCATCACCGGTAACCCCGCCGACGTCGAGCACATCTGCGGGCAAACTTCGCCAACTACCCCAAAGGCGAACGCTCAATCTCCATGCTCGTGGACTTCCTCGGCCACGGCCTCTTCAACTCTGACGGTGAGCAGTGGCAGTGGCAGCGCAAGAATGCCAGCATCGAGTTCAGCACGCGCTCGCTCCGTGGCTTCGTCGTCAACGCCGTGCAGTCCGAGGTGAGGGACGGGCTGCTCCCGTTGCTGCGACGCGCGGCGGTCAGCGGCGGCGGCGTGGTGTTGGATATGCAGGACGTGCTCGAGCGGTTCGAATTTGACACCATCTGCCTGGTCTCGTTCGGGCACGACCCCAGCTGCCTCGCCGACGGCGGGGTCTTGGCAGAGTCGAAGTCGGACTTCATGCGCGCGTTCGGCGAGGCGCAGGACCTCATCGTTGGCCGGTTCTTGGACCCTGTTGATACGTCTCAAACGTATCTATAATTTCTGATGTTCCATGTTGATATTATACCAATTGTTACATGTTTTATATACACTTCATAGCATTTTTATGCATTTTCTGGGACTAACCTATTAACAAGATGCCACAGTGCCAGTTCATGTTTTCTGCTGTTTTTGTATTCCAGAAAAGCTAGTCTGGAAATATTCTCGGAATTGGACGAAACTTGGACAGAACCTCCTATTTTTCCAACACGTACACGGAGTCCAAAAGAGAGACGGAGGGGAGCCACGAGCCAGCCAAACCATGGGGCGGCGCGGGTCCCCCTGCCGCGCCGTGGGGTGGTGTGGGCCCCACGGGCGTCTCCAGCCGCCGCCCTTTCGCCTATTTATTCATCTTCACGGAAAACCCTAGACACCCGAGTCATTATCCACGAAAAGTTCCAGAGACGCCGCCGCCGTCAACCCTAGCTCGGGAGGGTTCAGAAGCTCTTCCCGGCACCCTGCCGGAGAGGGGAATCATCACCGGAGGGCTCTACATCACCATGCCTGCCTCCGGAGTGATGCGTGAGTAGTTCATCCTTGACTACGGGTCCATAGCAGTAGCTAGATGGTTGTCTCTCCACTTTATGCTATCATGTTTAGATCTTGTGAGCTGCCTATCATGATCAAGATCATCTTATTGTAATGCTACATGTTGTGTTTGCTGGGATCCGATGAATATTGAATACTATGTCAAGTTGATTATCAATCTATCTTATATGTTATTTATGATCTTGCATGCTTTCCGTTACTAGTAGATGCTTTGGCCAAGTAGATGCTTGTAACTCCAAGAGTGAGTATTTATGCTAGATAGTGGGTTCATGCCTCCGGTAATCTGGGAGAGTGACAACAACTTCTAAGATTGTGGATGTGCTGTTGCCACTAGGGATAAAATAACCGATGCTTAGCTTAAGGGTGCGCCGTTAGGTCTAATGCATTTGTTTACATTACGCACATTACTTAATGCGATTATCCGTTGCTTGCAACTTAATACCAACGGGGAACTCGGATGACAACCTGGCGGTGGATTATTAGTCATAGACGCTGTTGGATAACGGTCTATGTATTTTGTCGTAATGCCCACATGAATATCATAGTAATCATCATGTCATATATATGCATTGTCATGCGCTCAATATTTTGTCAATTGCCCAGCTGTAATTTGTTCCCCAGCATGTTAGTTATCTTTTATGGAGAGACACCACTAGTGAACTGTGGACCCCGGTCCATTCTTTTACACTGATAATACAACCAACTGCAAACATTGTTCCTTTTCATTCTCTGCAATTTACTACTGTTTTCCACACCATACGTTTAATCCTTTGTTTTCAGCAAGCCGGTGAGATTGACAACCTCACTGTTTCGTTGGGGCAAAGTAGTTTGATTGTGTTGTGTGCAGATTCCACGTTGGTGATCGAGTCGCGCCACCAACAACCTTCAGAAGTGATTTCTTGCTCCTACTGGTTCGATTAAACCTTGGTTTCATACTGAGGGAAACTGCTGCTACACTGCTTCATACCTTCCTCTTGGGGTCTCCCAACGAACGTGTGATCCACGTCATCAAGCACTTTTTCTGGCGCCGTTGCCGGGGAGCAAGAGGATTTCTGCAAGGGGAGTTTCACGCTTCCAATCTCTTTACTTTGTTATTGTCTTGCTTAGTTTATTTTTATTAGTCTTGTTTGCTTTATTTATCAAAAACACAAAAAAATTAGTTACTTTTATTTTCGAATTGTTATTTTTCAGTCTTGTTATCATGTCTAGCCCTGTTCCTGTCATCATGTCACCTGAGGAAGAGATCTTCACTTTCAAGCAAGGGAGTGAGGAGAGTTTTAAAGATGCTTGGTCTAGAATTTTTGAGTCTTATGCTAAAACTGAACCTAAAATGACTTTAAGCCTGCTCTTAGTAGCTTTTATTTTGGTCTTGTTCTTTGCTACAGATATGCTTTAGATGCTGTGGTAGGAGGAGATTTCCTTCGTTATGATGGGGATCAAGCTTTTAATGCTATAAAAAAATGATTACAATTTCTAGCCCTCCAATCAGTAAAATTGATTCGGCTTTGACAAGCATAAGTGATAGACTTAACACTCTTGAAACAAACATATCTGGTCTAAAAGAAGGGTATAATCAGATTCGTGAACACTATGATAATGTGCCAGTAAATTTTGAACCATCGGGATGGGTTCCCTCAGTAAAAGTTGTTATCAATGGTGAAACTTTTCATGCTCGCTGTGATATTATGTCTGAATTCTGTTTAATGCCCAAGGATATTTTTGATTCCTTAAATCTTTGGGAGCTTTCCAAATGCGAAGATTGTATAATTTTGGGTGATAATACTATTAAATTACCAAGAGGAGTAGCCGAAGGAGTATTTACAAAACTCCTGGGGATAACAATATCTATTGATTATCTTGTCATTGAATGTGCAGGAGTAGGACAAATTACGCTTGGAAGATCTCTGTTGAAACGCTTTGGAGCAATAATAGATGTGGGCCAAGGCACTATGAATTTCGCCTCTTCACCTATGTGTAACCAAGTATTTCCTAAAGATAAGGGTAAGGTAAGAGAGCTAAGCGTAAGATTGTTGATGCTTCATCACTTGGAAACACTTGATTCTTACTTTCTGCGCCTAGCTGAAAGGCGTTAAAGAAAAGCGCTTATGGGAGACAACCCATTATTTTATTTCTGCAATTTTTCTTTTCTTTTTGAGTCAAGGAGTTGTTTACTTCTGTAACAATTCCTTTGTATCTTTATTTTATCGCATTGTTGTGCCAAGTATTGCCTCTAATAGGAAGATGATGCTAGATTTGGATTTCTGCGCAGGAACAGATTTCTGCTGTTCACCGTTTTACTTCTGTAAAATCACAGAAAAATTATTTAAATCTGCAAATTTTTGTGCGTGATCCTCAGATATGTACGCATCTTTCGTTAGTTTAAAGTTTTTCGATCTGAGCAACGTAAGTGCCTCGAAAAAATTCGTCTTTACGACTGTTCTGTTTAGACAGATTCTGTCTTTTATTTTTCGCATTCTCTCTTTTACTAGTGTTGAGTGGAATTCTTTTTTAGGGTGAAGAGCTTCACATAACATCAGTGGCAGTAGTTAATGTTAAAAGTAACGGTCATGTTTGTGTCCTTATAGAACATGTGAGTTTTTGATTGTGCACTAACCCTCTAATGAGAATTACTTGAGTTTGGTGTGGCGGAAGTTTTCAAGGGTCAAGAGAGAAGGATGATATAATGTGATCAAGAAGAGTGAAGAGCTTAAGCTTGGGGATGCTCCCATGGATCACCCCAGCATATTTCAAGAAGACTCAAGCGTCTAAGCTTGGGGATGCCCAAGGCATCCCCTTCTTCATCAGCAACTTATCAGGTCATCTCTAGTGAAACTATATTTTAATTCTTTCACATCATATGTGCTTTACTTGGAGCGTCTGTGTGCTTTTATTTTCAGTATTTTATTTTTCTTATGGTCAACTTGATTGGACCCAGCATTCTTGATTGGGAGAGAGACACGCTCCGCTTTTTCATATGAATACTCCTATTCTTCACTTATACTTGTTGAGTATTCTTATCTAGCTATTGCTATGCTTTTAGCTCCTGTTTTGCATGCATCTCTTATTCAGAGCTGTTAGTTCTTTTAAAGAAAGTACTCTCTTGCTTCACTTATAATTGTTTGGAGAGTTTATGTTGAAATAAATTGATTGGTGTTTGGTTGGAACAGAAAATGTTGCATGTGGTAGATGGTATAATGGAAAAAGCTTACATATTCTTGTAGATCACTGTATTGGATAATTTGATACTTGTCAATTGTTTTGAGTTATCAAGTAGTTCATGTTTAAGCTTTTGTATCATGTAGTTAAAACCTATTAATGAAGAACTACCGTAAAGCTCGTTGAAATTTGGTTTGCATGATTGGTATCTCTAAGGTCTAGATATTTTCTAGTAAAAGGGTTTGGTTAACAAGGAAGACAGTGTAGAGTCTTATAATGCTTGCAATATGTTTTCATATAAGTCTTGCTGTGTCGGTTGATATCCTGTGTTTGCTTCAAATAACCTTGCTAGCCTAAACTCTGTACTGAGAGGGAATGCTTCTCGTGCATCCAAAACCTTGAGCCAAAATCCATGCCATCTGTGTCCACCATAACTACCTATATGTGGTATTTCCTTGCCATTCCAAGTAAATTTTTCATGTGCTACCTTTAAACTATTCAAAATTATTACTCCTATTTTGTGTCAATGTTTACCAAGCTCATGAGGACGGGGTGGATGTCTTTATGTCAACTGTCAAACAGACTTTACCACCGGACTAGCGGCATATACATCCGCTTATCCATTAATTTTGCAAAAAGAGCTGGCAAATGGGGTGCCCAGTCCCAATTAATTACAACTTTAACCGCTTAATTCTCTTCACATTTTTGCCCTGATTTATCAGTCAAGCAATGACAAACAGTGAAATATCTGCATGTGTAAACAAAAGAGAAAGAGGGATGATCTGCCTTGCTGGTAGAAATAACGTCCTTCATGGGAGCCGCTCTTAAAAGTCTGGTTGGCAGGGGTCATATTGTACTTTCCATTTTCTGATTCGTTGACAATTAACAAACACCTCCAAAACTTATTTTTACTCTCTATATGATTTCAAAAACTTAAAAAGCTCTAGCACATGATTTAATCCCTGCTTCCCTCTGCGAAGGGCCTTTCTTTTACTTTTATGTTGAGTCAGTTTTCCTACTTCTTTCTATCTTAGAAGCAAACACTAGTGTCAACTTTGGTGCAACAATTTTTATATGCTTGTATATTGCACTTATTATATTGCTTTGTGTTGACAAATATCCATGAGATATATATGTTGAAAGTTGAAAGCAATTGCTGAAGCTTAAATCTTCCTTTGTGTTGGTTAAATACCTTTTACTTAGAATCTATTGCTTTATGAGTTAACTCTTATGCAAAACTCTTTGATGCTTGTCTCGAAAGTACTATTCATGAAAAGTTTTTGCTTATATGATTCAGTTGTTTGCTCATTATCTACTTGCTAGCAAACTATAGACCATTGACCTGGATCACTTCATTCATAACATGTGCTTTACAATACTATTTGATCAAGATTATGATTGTAGCATGTCACCTCAGAAATTATTTTGTTTTTATCGTTTTACCTACTCGAGGACGAGTAGAACTAAGCTTGGGGATGCTTGATACGTCTCAAACGTATCTATAATTTCTGATGTTCCATGTTGATATTATACCAATTGTTACATGTTTTATATACACTTCATAGCATTTTTATGCATTTTCTGGGACTAACCTATTAACAAGATGCCACAGTGCCAGTTCCTGTTTTCTGCTGTTTTTGTATTCCAGAAAAGCTAGTCTGGAAATATTCTCGGAATTGGACGAAACTTGGACAGAACCTCCTATTTTTCCAACACGTACACGGAGTCCAAGGAGAGACGGAGGGGAGCCACGAGGCAGCCACACCATGGGGCGCGCGGGCCCCCCTGCCGCGCCGTGGGGTGGTGTGGGCCCACGGGCGTCTCCAGCCGCCGCCCTTTCGCCTATTTATTCTCTTCACGAAAACCCTAAACCCGAGCCATTATCCACGAAAAGTTCCAGAGACGCCGCCGCCGTCAACCCTAGCTCGGGAGGGTTCAGAAGCTCTTCCCGGCACCCTGCCGGAGAGGGGAATCATCACCGGAGGGCTCTACATCACCATGCCTGCCTCCGGAGTGATGCGTGAGTAGTTCATCCTTGGACTACGGGTCCATGGCAGTAGCTAGATGGTTGTCTCTCCACTTTATGCTATCATGTTTAGATCTTGTGAGCTGCCTATCATGATCAAGATCATCTTATTGTAATGCTACATGTTGTGTTTGCTGGGATCCGATGAATATTGAATACTATGTCAAGTTGATTATCAATCTATCTTATATGTTATTTATGATCTTGCATGCTTTCCGTTACTAGTAGATGCTTTGGCCAAGTAGATGCTTGTAACTCCAAGAGTGAGTATTTATGCTAGATAGTGGGTTCATGCCTCCGGTAATCTGGGAGAGTGACAACAACTTCTAAGATTGTGGATGTGCTGTTGCCACTAGGGATAAAATAACCGATGCTTAGCTTAAGGGTGCGCCGTTAGGTCTAATGCATTTGTTTACATTACGCACATTACTTAATGCAATTATCCGTTGCTTGCAACTTAATACCAACGGGGAACTCGGATGACAACCTGGCGGTGGATTATTAGTCATAGACGCTGTTGGATAACGGTCTATGTATTTTGTCGTAATGCCCACATGAATATCATAGTAATCATCATGTCATATATATGCATTGTCATGCGCTCAATATTTTGTCAATTGCCCAGCTGTAATTTGTTCACCCAGCATGTTAGTTATCTTTTATGGAGAGACACCACTAGTGAACTGTGGACCCCGGTCCATTCTTTTACACTGATAATACAACCAACTGCAAACATTGTTCCTTTTCATTCTCTGCAATTTACTACTGTTTTCCACACCATACGTTTAATCCTTTGTTTTCAGCAAGCCGGTGAGATTGACAACCTCACTGTTTCGTTGGGGCAAAGTAGTTTGATTGTGTTGTGTGCAGATTCCACGTTGGTGATCGAGTAAACGCGCCACCAACAACCTTCAGAAGTGATTTCTTGCTCCTACTGGTTCGATTAAACCTTGGTTTCATACTGAGGGAAACTGCTGCTACACTGCTTCATACCTTCCTCTTGGGGTCTCCCAACGAACGTGCGATCCACGTCATCACCTGTCGCGGCCTCATGGAAAATCAAGAAGTGGCTCAACGTCGGTACCGAGCGCCGCCTGAAGAAGGCCATCACCGAGGTCCACGGGTTCGCCATGGACATCGTCCGCGCTCGCCGCTCTCAAACCGCGTCCGGGAAAAACAGAGACGACGTCCTGTCGAGGTTCGTGGTGAGCGACGAGCACGGCGACGAGACACTCCGGGACATCGTGCTCAGCTTCCTGATCGCGGCCCGCGAGACGACGTCCTCGGCGCTGACGTGGTTCTTCTGGCTCGTGTCCTCCCAACCAGACGTGGTGGCGCGCATCGCCCACCAGGTCCGCTCGGTCCGGGCGTCCATGCACACCGCCCCGGGCGAGCTGTTCGGGTTCGACGCGCTCCGAGAGATGAACTACCTGCACGCTGTTGGAAAATTAGGCAATAATTCCATGATTAATTCCAGAATATTAAACATGACTACACCAGCTACTAACATGTGAAATACGAACATACTAGATGTACTAATCAACATGAACAACAGCAGCACATACGCCAACATATCCATAGCAAAACAGTTCAGAATACGCCGCACGTACCGAACGGTTGTAGAGGAAGCTGCGGTCGATGCTGACAGGTTCACCACGTCGAGAGCAGCGGTGATGTTGTTGACGATGACGTTGGTGATGACGGGTCGGAGAAGACGACGCCTGCGGAGACGATCCGCCGCAGCAGCTTGAAGACGATCCGTGGTGGAAGCAGCGAGCAGTCGCGCAGAGCGCTTCCCAAAAACCTAATTCGCTCTCTCCCGTACAGGATCACAAAGACGACTGGTTCCGGAGACCTCTCCCAAATGCCGGCCACGTCGCACACGTTCGAGTCGGTAACAGCAGCCCACGTTCCGGGAGCGACCCGAATTGGCTAAGCTGTACACGTACGCTAATGACTCGATTTTCCCGAACAGCAAAAATATAGGCATCGGCTCGGCTCATTCCCGCAACCCGCGTCGTGTCGTGTCGTGTCGTGACGAGACGGACGGACGGCGGCGGAGGAGGAGGAGGAGTGCGCACGAGAGAGCCTTCTGTTCTCAACTAGCACACCAAGTGGTACAACACTCCACTTATAAGGTGGTGTTTGTCTCCTCCAACTAGCAATGTGGGACTAAACTTTAGCACCACTTTGCACCTCCAAAATTCTGCCATGCACATGGGCCAATTTGAGATTTCAGATTTGCTTATTGGGCTGCCCCATATGGGCCCAAATTCTAACAATCCCCCACCAGATCTCAAATTCCCATTTAGAGATTTTGCCAAACCTCGTTTCTTGTTTATATACCAGTGTTTCAGCAGAGACTGTTAAGTTGAACTTCCGCCTAGAGCTTCAAGCTACATCTACCAGCAACTTGAACAATGGACGAACCTTGAATTGCAAGTTTGGTGCCAATAGACTTCACTCAAAGTCATAACCAGTACGTGGCTGCCAGTAGCCTACCCCGCGGGTGGAGCATATGCGTCATACTCCCTGGTCTCTTCATGAGCTTACTAGAGATCACCCAAATCTCATAGACTGCGACGTTTAACAGTCGGACTCATATAGGTGTGTTCTTTCAAGGTCGCTCTGTAGGATAGCACCTTTGCTACGAATAGCCAACAGAAACACATTAAGGCATATTGCCAACCTGCCTTACAGAATGTGAGAGTTATGCATCTTCCCACGGAGAGGGTTATAAAATAACTCTCCTCTGTTAAACCACTAGCTTGTTCTTCCCAGGTCCTAATTCACGGGATCTCCGATCACATAGGTTGGGTTACCACTATGGTGTAACGCTCACGGGTCTCAACCCCATCTCCCTCGATGCACTATCTATCACATTACGTGATAGTCCCTTCGTAAAGGGATCTGCCAGGTTTTTGTCTGTTTGAATATAACTAACAGTTATTACTCCGGAGTTTCTCATTTTCCTGACAGACTTCAAGTCTTTTACGTGTCTTGATGACTTCGCGTTATCCTTAGCACTGTTCACTTTCATGATAACCGTTTGGTTGTCACAGTTCATAAGGATGGCCGGTAATGGTTTCTCAACCACCGGCAAGTCCATCAAGAGCTCACGCAGCCATTCTGCCTCAACAGAAGCTGTATCTAAAGCAGCAAGTTCTGCTTCCATGGTTGACCTCGTCAAAATGGTCTGTTTGCAAGACCTCCATGACACTGCGCCACCTCCAAGAATAAATGCATATCCACTTGTGGCGTAGAGCTCATCAACATCTGAGATCCAGTTCGCATCACAGTATCCCTCAAGCACCGCAGGGTGCCCTGAATAGTGAATCCCATAACTCATTGTACCGTTCAGATAGCGCATGACCCTTTCAAGTGCATGCCAATGATCAATACCCGGGTTAGACATGAACCTGCTCAACTTGCTCACAGCAAAAGAGATATCAGGTCTCGTCGCGCTCGCAAGGTACATGAGTGAACCGATCACTTGAGAATATCTTAATTGATCTCTCGTTTCCTTTTTGTTCTTTCTGAGTGTCACACTGGGATCATAGGGTGTTGGAGAAGGCTTGCTGTCTATATAACCAAAGCGGCTCAAGACCTTCTCAACATAGTGTGATTGCGTTAACGTAATCCCACTCTCATCCCTAATCAACTTAATGTTCAGGATCACATCAGCTTGTCCCAGATCTTTCATATCAAAGCTCTTTGACAGAAAAGACTTGACCTCATTTATCACTATCATGCTTGTACCGAAAATAAGTATGTCATCAACATACAAGCATAATATAACACTATCGCCCCCACCATGGCGATAATACACACACCTATCAGCCTCATTAATGGCAAAGCCTGCAGACGTTAAGTGCTGTCAAACTTCTCATGCCATTGCTTAGGTGCTTGCTTCAGCCCATACAAAGATTTTAACAATTTGCACACCTTTCTCTCTTCACCTTTTACTACAAACCCATCAGGCTGATCCATATAGATTTCCTCTTCCAACTCTCCGTTAAGGAAAGCTGTCTTTACGTCCATTTGATGAACGATAAGACCATAGGAGGCAGCCAGGGAAAGTAGTACACGAATGGTGGTAGTCGAGCAACAGGTGAATAGGTGTCAAAGTAATCTTCGCCTTCACGCTGGGTGTAGCCCTTGGCCACAAGCCGTGCCTTGTACTTCTCAATAGTACCATCAGGCCTTAGCTTCTTCTTGAACACCCACTTACAACCCACAGGTTTGCAGCCGTAGGGTCGTTCAGATAATTCCCAAGTTCCATTAGAAAGAATCGAGTCCATCTCATTATGGACAGCTTCTTTCCAGTCATCAGCATCAGGAGATGCAAATGCCTCTGCAATGGACGTGGAGTATTGTCCACAAGGTACACAATGAAATCATCACCAAAGGATTTTTCAGTCCTCTGTCTCTTGCTCCTCTTGGGAGCTGATTCATTGTCATCCTTCTCAAGGACTTCCTCAACATGTGGTTGTTCAGAATGATCAACAGATGTACTAGGTTCAGCAAATATCTCAGAAGAAATTCTAGCAATGCTATGCATATCCTTCATAGGAAACATGTTCTCAAAAAATGTTGCATCACGAGATTCCAAAATAGTATCAACATGCATATCAGGTATCTCAGATTTAACCACTAAAAATCTATAGCAAATGCTCCGCTGAGCATAGCCTAGAAAGACACAATCCACTGTCTTCGGTCCAAGTTTACGTTTCTTAGGAATTGGAACATTGACTTTCGCCAAACATCCCCAAGTACGAAAATAAGAAAGTGATGGTTTTCTCCCAGACCACTCCTCGTAAGGTGTCTTTCTTTATCCTTGTTAGGAACTCTATTCAGGACATGACACGAAGTCAACAAAGCCTCCCCCACCATGCCTTAGATAAACCAGCAGTGTCCAACATGGCGTTCACCAAGTCGGTCAGCGTGCGGTTTTTCCTCTCGGCAACCCCGTTTGATTGGGGCGAATAGGGAGGCGTCCTCTCATGAATAATACCATGTTCCTCACAGAATTCATCAAATACGTTGGAGAAATACTCGCCACCACGATCTGACCTAAGACGTTTGATCTTTCTCTCTAATTGATTTTCTACTTCAGCTTTATAGATTTTAAAGTAGTCTAAAGCTTCATCTTTAGTGTGCAACAAATATACATAACAGAACCTAGTAGCATCATCGATTAAAGTCATGAAATATCTCTTATCACCTTTTGTCAACACGCCATTCATCTCACATAGATCCGAATGTACGAGTTCTAGAGGTGCCAAGTTTCTCTCCTCGGCTGCCTTGTGAGGCTTTCGAGGTTGCTTAGATTGCACACAGCTATGGCACTTAGAACCTTTGGCAATGGTGAAAGTAGGAATTAAACTCAAGCTGGAAAGTCTACTCATTAAACCAAAATTAACATGACATAAACGAGAGTGCCAAACATTAGCATCCGAATCCACACTGCCACAAATATGGTTTACTGACTTATTACAAAAATCCGATAATGAAAAGCGGAACAAGCCTCCGCACTCATACCCTTTACCAATAAATTGTCCAAACTTTGACACAACTACTTTATTGGACTCCAAGACTAATTTAAACCCATCTCTGCATAGAAGGGAGCCGCTAACGAGATTCTTGTTCATAGTAGGGACATGCTGCACGTTCCTCAGCTGCACGATCTTCCCCGAAGTAAACTTCAGATCTACCGTGCCAACACCACGAACAGAAGCATGTGATCCATTCCCCATTAAGACGCTTGAATCTGCGACCTGATAAGAAGTGAACATAGAGATGTCAGCACATACATGAACATTAGCACCCGTATCAATCCACCAACATGGAGATTGAAATACTGAAAGCACAATCGGTAAATTACCGTACCCATCAGCATTGCTAGCGGTCACGACGTTGACATGCTTTGCGTCTTCCCTTTCTTGTCTGCACGATCTGGGCAGTCCACAGAGAAGTGTCCGGGCTCTCCACAAGTGTAGCACTTTAGCTCAGATTTGTTCAGCATCTTCTTCTTCTTCTTGAAAGAAGTAGTCTTGGTAGGCATGTTAAAGGCGGCTTTCCTTGGCCTTGCTCTTGCCGTGGTGAAAGTTCTTCTGCACCATGTTGGCGCTAGACTGACCTTCACCTCTCTCACTAGTGTCCTTAGCCCGAGCCTTCTCCTCAACATCAAGAGACGCTATCAGGTTTTCAACCGATATCTCCGTTCTCTTGTGTTTGAGAGTTGTGGCGAAGTTCCTCCACGAGGAAGGCAACTTTGCAATAATGCATCCAGCCACAAACTTGTCAGGTAGGGAACACTTGAGGAGTTCCAGCTCTCTCGCAGTGCACTGTAACTCATGAGCTTGTTCGACCACGCTACGGTTATTCACCATTTTGTAGTCGTGAAAGCTCTCCATGATATACAGCTCACTGCGTGCATCGGTTGCACCGAACTTAGCGTTCAGTGCATCCCAGAGCTCTTTGCCGTCTTTTATGTGCATATGCACATCACACAGACGACCATCAAGAACACTCAGAACGCATCACGGAAGATAGTAGTGTCTTTCTTAAACTTATTCTGAGCATTCTCAGATATAGTTCCTTCAGGAAGACCATTACTAACTTCACACACGTTCATGTCCTCGAGCCAGAGTTGGCACTTAATCTGTCACCTCTTAAAGCCCATACCACCGGTGAACTTCTCCGGTTTCATTGCATCGGTATAACCAGCCATATTTAAATCACGAAATTGCCTACAATTAGGTTTTTGGATTGTTCGAAAATTAGACAATAATTTCATGATTAATTTTAGAATATTAAACATGACTACACCAGCTACTAACATGTGAAATACGAACATACTAGATGTACTAATCAACATGAACAACAGCAGCACATACGCCAACATATGCATAGCAAAACAGTTCAGAATACGCCGCACGTACCGAACGGTTGTAGAGGAAGCATCGGTCGATGCAGACAGGTTCACCGCGTCGAGAGCAGCGGTGATGTTGTTGACGATGACGTTGGTGATGACGGGTCGGAGAAGACGACGTCTGCGGAGACGATCCGCCGCAGCAGCTTGAAGACGACCTGTGGTGGAAGCAGCGAGCAGTCGCGCAGAGCGCTTCCCAAAAACCTAATTCGCCCTCTCCCGTACAGGATCACAAAGACGACTGGTTCCGGAGACCTGCTCTCCCAAATGCCGGTGCACACCGGCACTCGGGATGAAGTAGATTACGGTGGCGGCGCAAGGTGCGAGATTGGCAAAACCTAGATTGGTTCGGTATGTGAAGGCGCACGGTAGTGCAAGGAATTATATAGCGCGGTTCAGGAAACCCTAACGGGTACGACGTGGGCCGGCCATCGCACACGTTCGAGTCGGTAACAGCAGCCCACGATCCGGGAGCGACCCAAATTGGCTAAGCTGTACACGTACGCTAACAACTCGATTTTCCCGAACAGCAAAAATACAGACATCGGCTCATTCCCGCAACCCGCGGCGTGACGAGACGGACGGCGGCGGAGGAGGAGTGCGCACGAGAGAGCCTTCTGTTCTCAACTAGCACACCAAGTGGTACAACACTCCATCTTATAAGGTGGTGTTTGTCTCCTCCAACTAGCAATGTGGTATTAAAATTTAGCACACCTCCAAAATTCTGCCATGCGCATGGACCAATTTGAGATTTCAGATTTGCTTATTTGAGCTGCCCCATGTTGGGCCTAAATTCTAACACACGCCGCGCTCACCGAGTCGATGCGGCTCTACCCGCCGGTGCCGATCGACTCCCAGTCGTGCGCGGCGGACGATACGTTCCCCGACGGCACGCACGTCGGGGCCGGCTGGAACATAACGTACAGCGCGTACGCCATGGGGCGGCTCGCGGAGATATGGGGCGAGGACTGCGCGGAGTTCAGCCCGAGCGGTGGCTCGGCGGCGACGGCGCGTTCCGGCCGGAGAGCCCGTTCCGGTACACGGTGTTCCACGCCGGGCCAAGGACTTGCCTTGGGAAGGAGATGTCGTACGTGCAGATGAAGTCGATCGTTGCCAGCGTGCTTGAAGAATTCACGGTCGACGTGGTCGCCAAGGACGCTGCCGGCGGCGTGCCCGAGCACGTGCTCTCGGTGACGCTAAGGATGAAGCCATGAAGGGTGGCTTGCCTGTGCAAATAAGGAGAAGGGTGGAAGCGTAGGACGAGCAAAGTGGTGCTGAATGTTGAGAGCAGTGAGTTAACAATAATGTTTGTAATTTGATTATGTTGTTCTTTTTCCATGTGGAATAAAAATGCTTCAGTTTGGCTATGTTGATTCTAGCTGAGCAACTAAATCAGTCCTTTAACAAGAATAAATAGATGCAAATCTAACATGAAAATTGGTCTGCTGAAAAGAAGCAACTTAAGTTGAGAAATCTGTCACAAATAAAAGAAAGAGGGGGAAATGTGTAACAGTTATCTGCACTGTTTCTGTTCTTTCCCATTAATTTCAGATGAATGATGTACAGCAGTGATGATCTAGCTCTAGAATTTTTTTTACAGATATTGGGATCCGCCTAGTCGCTAGTGATGATACAACATTCCAACAGTCTGTACCCATTGTTAGCCGCCGTAGCACAAAATGTTAATGGTTAACATGTGTTACCTTCTGTTGTTTCAGCCTTCAGTATGCCGAAGTGATACAGCCTACACACCCTTGAAGTGACCTACCTACATGACCTCCTAGAATTTCATCACTCAATGGCTTTTCAGTTACCACTTCAGTCAAATTCCGAATCTTCTGGTCCTCGATCCTGAGAAAGAGCATCAGGCCTCACCAAGTCAGGAACACATGTGGCACAGATGCAACTTTCAGTTGAAGTAGATGCCTATTTGTCCCTTGCTAGTACTGGTCTAATGACGAATACAGCTTTCATCAACATTCTTTAGCTCAGAAGAAATCCTGAATTCCTCCTTGCAACTCAGTAGGCTCGTGGAAGATCAGCGAGCTTCTAGACACTCTTACCGCTGTCAGAGTGTTTGTGTA
This sequence comes from Poa pratensis, assembly GCA_947311845.1. Taxonomy (NCBI): domain Eukaryota; kingdom Viridiplantae; phylum Streptophyta; class Magnoliopsida; order Poales; family Poaceae; genus Poa; species Poa pratensis. The sequence goes on from CAMZMU010000084.1 coordinate 38,804,034, forward strand.
AACCAAATCCTAACAGCCAAAGCAGTTCCAAAAAGCTCCTCTCTCTGTAAACCCTGAGCGTAGGCTCTACAGCTGGCTGAGCAGCTTCACCTGGTTAACTGCAAGAGAACTTATTGAGAAGACCACTCCCCTTTTGGGCACAAATGAGGGTACAGCATCTTCTTGACCTGACAAAAGTGAAAAGGTGATCCCATGATCATGACCTGAAGGCATTGCTATAAAAGTATAATGCAACAGAACAAATGCTTCTCCTAACATGTAAAGCACATAGTTATTAAGTAAAAAGTAGGTATGCAAAGCCATTTTTTAGCAAATTAACAATGTTCTCAGAAAGATATTTTAGCAGTTTTACATGTCCACGATTAAATTCTTAAGTTACTGTCAGGGATTATCAGCAAATCAGAAAGAATTTGTCCCAGAAGATTCAATCAAGTTCTAAACTCATATTAATATGATATCAAGATTAGTACCTTCAGCGGGACCATTTCTGCTGGAGATCTAGTCATGCTAACAGCATTATCATATTTGAGTGCTGGCAGGAATGTCCTGTAGGTATGATATTACAAACCATCCTGCTCTTACTGTTTTGATTTGCTGGAGTTGAAAATCAATGAGATATTTTCCTTAATTTGCAGATGCCAGGAACACCTTGAGTCAAGAGCCAGCAAATTTATGCTCCCACTGATACGAGGATCTACATTCTTTGAGATATAATTGCAGGGCACTAGATACTTCACAACCAACTGACTTTGCTACGTATTGGTCAAATAGTATTTTGTACCTAGAGGCTATCTCGAGTTGATCTCCCTGAAATTCATTAGGAAGGATGCTCCTCCAATCCCTTGCTTTGCCAATAGAACAAAAGCCATACAGAAGTGAAATGAAAGTGACAGAGTCCGGTGAGTAGCCTTTGTGAGCCATCTTATTTATTATGTCCAATGCCTTCCCAAGCATATTATGTCTGCACAGGCTAAAGATAATAGCATTGTATGCTGAATTTCTTGGATCCAATTTGTCATTAACCAAACCCTGGAATATGTCTAAAAGAGCACCCTTGTGATGCATCTTAACAGTAATACTACAGTTTGAACTCATGATAGAAGCCATACTGTTAGTGAGACCAGCAACTAAGCAATGCAGTGTAATATCACTAGGAGAACACTGATTACGCAACATGTGTTCGAAATACACAGCAGCTTTGATCACCTTATCTCTTTTAAACAGGCTATCAATTAGTATGGTATAAGTTATCACATTTGGAAAGAGGCCTTCAGATTGCATGTTTGCGAATATACCTTCTGCGGCATCTGTATCACCTAGCTTGCAGTATCCATTTATTAGTGATGAGTACGTAACAACATTTGGTTGGCATCTCCGTTTCATCATATCACACAATAACCTTAGAGCTCCAATTATATTACCTTGTTTCGCATAGCCGGTGATAAGTGTAGTATATGTAAACTCATCTGGGATACAACCAACCTTTCTCATGCTGTTCATGCATAGAATAGCCTCATTCATCAGTCCAAACTGGCAGTATCCTTTTATCATAGCATTATAGCCAACAACGTCAGGGCGGACACCCTTTTGTTTCATGAATTCAAATATTTTCCTTGCCTCACCAAGACTCTCACTCCTAATGAACCCATCGATCAATGTGGTGTACACAAATTTATCAGGGTGGACATTTTGGTCGAGCATATCTGCGAGAAGGTTCCTAGCTGCGGGAAGCATCTGTTTCTTGCATAGGCCACTAATCAATACATTATATATGTTAACATCAGGAATAAGCTGTCTCTCTGTCATCTTCTCACGGACAAGCAAGGCCTCGCTGACTTGCCCAGCAACAACAAGACCATGAATCAGGGCACCAAATGTGACCACATCAGGAGTATACCCTCTTTCCATCATTTCCACAAGCAAATTGGATGCAGCCATCACTTCTCCTCTAGTGCAGAAGCCATGAATCAATGAAGTATAGCTATATACATTTGGGTTTACCTCCCTCCTAATGGCCTCCCTCAGAAGGCGCTCAGCCTCTTGAACACAGCCTTCCCGGCACAGCCCAGATATCAAAGTATTAAAAGTGACCACATCTGGGTCACAGCCACTTGCAAACATCTGTTTCAAGACCGCCATTGCCTGCGCTGCAGACCGGCATCTGCATAAAGCATCGATAACACTGTTATAAATCTGGACATTGGGTGACAATCTCCTTTCTCGCATCTCCGAAAGCAAATAAGTAATCTTCTCCAGATCACCCTTCCTCCCGAGCCAGCTCATAAGAGTTCCATACGTTACCACGGTTGGCAACAACGCCTTCCTCTCCATCTCACCCAAGAGCAACAGCCCCCTGCCCATGTCCCCGCGTCGACAATACCCGTCGATCAAGACATTATAGAACACGGCATGCGGCACACACCCTGCCCCCCACCTCTCCTCAATCAACTTCAATCCCTTCTCGACCCGCCCTTCCAAGCACAGGCCCCTGACCATCACGCACGTGCTGTAATCATCGGCGCCACCTTCCTCGGCAAGCATTTCGTCATACAGCTTGTGGGCGTGTTTCCACTGCCGCCGCTCCACAAGGAGCCTGAGAAGGCAGTTGCTGTGGGCCGCCGCAGGGAGCATTCCATAGTGTCCTCTCACGAGCTCGCACATCTCGGTGGCCTTCCCTTCCATCCCGGCGTCGGCGTAGGCGGCCACGAGCGCGCCGAGGCAAGCGCGCGTGGGTACGACGCCCGCGAGAGACATGTCCTGGAGCGTGGCGTCCACGGCGTCGAAGCGGCCGGAGCGGGCGAGGAGGCGCAGGAGGGCGGAGTGCGCGATAGGCGTGGGGGCGGGGGCGGCGTCAGCGTCATGGTGGCGGCGGGAGTGGGAGCGCGACCAGGAGAGGAGCGCGAGGGCGAGGTCGGGGTCGGGCAGGGATTCGACGGCGTCGGCGAGGCGGCCGTCGGAGAGAGGGAAGGGGAGGAGCGCGGCGAGGGAACGGGCCCAGGCCGGATTGGTGGAGCGTGTGGCGAGGACCTGCGCGAGCGAGTCCGCGAGGGCGGGGGAGATGGGGTTGTGGCCGCGGGGGCGGCTGGGTAGCGCGGTGATGCGGGGCAGGAGCCTGGACATGAAACGCCGAGGCGGCGGCGGCCGCTGCGGTGGGGAGGTGGAGGGAGGAGGCAAGCAAAGCGGCGGCGCGCCGCGGCAGGCACGGAGGCCGCCCTTAAACGGCAGAGACCAGCGGCTACTTTCTACTGCATCCTGGCCGTTGAACGGCGAGGTTATATGCCCTTCCAGACCACATCCAGCCGTCCGCTGAGTTTCACGTTCAAAGCTGCCTCGCTTTACTGAAACTAGCTGAATTTGCTACTATTCCCTCCGTCCAAAAACAATTAATATATATATCTAGACGCGTTTCAAATGTATAAATTCAATTATTTTAATCTATATGTGGTCTACACTGACATCAAGTAGTTTGAGACTGAGGGAGTACTAAATTGCAGATTTCCTCGTTACACCTGGCCGTTTTAAAATTGGTGCAGTATCTCTTTTATGGACCATCTTTTTTTGCGCTCAGCGCAGCAGCGTGTCGATCTCATTTCCTGCGCTCGCTTTAGGCCGCGTCGACACAGTTTTTTTTTCTTTCTTTTGACCTTCATTTGAGACTTATCAGCTTTTTGTATTCCCTCTGGTAAGTGTCGTGAGAAGACTACCTAACACGTATAACTCATGCGTATATTTTGCGACAATTTTTTAGATCAGAGGGAGTATAATACATCCTGTAAGGTGTATCTCTTTACGTATAAGGGATGCCAATTGGCATAAAGTTTACAACGCCGGCAAACACACGGCTCTTTTCGCTGCAACAAGGGTGCAGCTCCTTGGAAAGATCACAACAACACTACACGCCACTAAGCGACCATTCCGGCACTTGTGCAATGAAGCTAAATATTCCTCCTGTGAAGAAGTTCGCCTTCTTCCAGACTTCATAGTCCGTCCTAATCTTCTGGCTCTGGGAGGCAGGAAAATGTGCAGAGATGGCCATGGCGGAGAGGTCTGTAAGGATCTCACCACCGGTGGGTCCAGAGATGGAGAGACCGGTGGCTCAGGAGCGCAAAAGACATGGACAGTGTTATTTTCTGGTGATCCAAATTCCAGCGGTAGTACCGCTGGGTTAAGCGGTACTACCGCTCGAGAGCTACCGCCACCGCTACCGCCGCCGCTACCGCCAGAATGACCGTCTGACGCACTTGTCCGGTACCGACTGGTACCGCTGGCGGTACCGCCGCCGGTACCGCTGAGGTGGGAAGAGCCGAACCAGGCCGCCCAGCGGTACTACCGCTGGGATAGCGGTAGTACCGCCGCGGTGGGATCGATCCGGGTTGGACTGCAGCCGACCTAGGGTTTTATGCCTCTATTTATTCCTCTTGTAAGCCGCCGTTTTGGGGTAAGCCATACATTGTAAACCCACGGCGTTTGTAACCTCACCCGATATAGTGAAGTATTGCTGGCTGGCGCCCGTGGTTTTTTCTCCTCCTTTGTTTGGAGGGTTTTCCACGTTAAAATCTCGTGTCCCCATTGGTTTGATCGTTCCGCTCTTCGTCGTTTCTTTGCTATCGTTTACAACAAGTGGTATCAGAGCCCTGTTTCAGATCTGTTTTCAGATTAGGGTTTTGGATGGCATCGATGAAGTTCGATCTACCGGCGCTGGACTACAAGACGAGATTTTCGTTGTGGCAGGTCAAGATGCGTGCGATCCTCGCACAGTCCAATGATCTTGACGAGGCGCTGGAGAAATTCGGCGACAAGGATGCGGCGGCATGGACCGATGAGAAGCGGAAAGACCGTAAGGCTTTATCGCTTATTCAACTTCATCTATCTAATGATATTCTGCAAGAAGTACTCCAGGAGAAAACCGCAGCGGCACTGTGGGCTAAGCTGGAGTCGATCTGCATGTCCAAAGATCTCACCAGCAAGATGCATGTGAAGATGAAGTTGTTCACGCACAAGTTGCAAGAAGGTGGTTCGGTAATGAATCACTTATCGATCTTTAAGGAGATCGTTTCTGACCTAGTGTCGATGGAGGTAAAGTACGATGATGAAGATCTAGCACTTTTACTTCTATGCTCGCTGCCAAATTCCTTTGCAAATTTTCGTGATACCATACTTTTAAGCCGTGATGAACTAACCACGCGAAGTATATGAGGCCCTGCTTGCCAGGGAAAAGATGAAAGGTATGGTACAGAAAGAGAGTCGTCGTCCTCCAAGGGCGATGCTTTGCAGGTCCGAGGGAGGCCTGAGCAGCGAGATAACCACTACCACAACAACAACAGAGATAAGAGCAAGGGTGACAGAAGTCGCTCAAAGTCCAAAGGACGAGACAAGTTCTGCAGGTATTGTAAGAAATCTAATCATGTCATTGATGATTGTTGGAAGTTGCAGAACAAGGAGAAAAGAAAAGGTACTTACCAACCGAAAAATAATGAAGGTAATAATACCGGTGAGGCTGATGTTGTTGATGGTAGTTCTGATGGCGATTGCCTAGCTGTTTTAGCTGCATGTGTTTCTCGTCAGGATGAATGGATTCTAGATACTGCATGTTCTTTTCATATTTGCTGTAACAAAGATTGGTTCAGTTCTTATGAGTTAGTGCAGACTGGAGATTTCGTGCGTGTGGGAACGACCAACAATGTATCATTGCTGGTGTTGGTCTGTTCAGATCAAGACACATGACGGTATGACACGCACGTTGACGGGAGTGAAACACATACCAACCATGGCAAGAAATTTGATCTCGCTCAGTACCCTTGACTGTGACGGGTACAAGTACGGAGGAAATAACTCCTAAAGGTATCAAAAGGTTCTCTCATTGTTATGGTTGGTGATATGAATTCTGCTAAGTTATATGTTCTTAGAGGTAGCACGTTATCTGGTACTGTTGCTGCTGTTTCTCATGATGACGCTAGTAAAACTAACCTTTGGCATAAGCGTCTTGGACATATGAGTGAACTTGGTATGGCAGAATTGATCAAGAGAGACTTGCTGCAAGGATGCAGTTTGGGTAAGATGCAGTTCTGTGAACACTGCATTTTCGGTAAGCACACAAGAGTTAAGTTTAATGCTTCTGTTCACACCACCAAAGGTACACTTGATTATGTACATGCTGATGTTTGGGGGCCATCTCGTAAGCCCTCTTATGGTGGTGCTCGTTATATGCTTACCATTATTGATGATTACTCTAGAAGAGTTTGGCCTTATTTCATGAAAAATAAGGATGATACGTTTGCTGCTTTTAAAGAGTGGAAAGCTATGATTGAAAGGCAAACAGAAAGGAAGGTGAAATTACTTCGTACTGACAATGGTGGCGAATTTTGTTCGAATGCCTTTAATGATTATTGCAGGAAAGAAGGCATTGTCAGGCACCTCACCATCCCGTACACGCCTCAGCAGAATGGTGTAGCGGAGCGGATGAACAGGACCATCATCTCCAAGGCTCGCTGCATGATCTCCAACGCTCGCATGAGTAAGCGTTTTTGGGCTGAGGCGGCTGCCACCGCCTGCTACTTGATAAACAGGTCACCATCTATTCCCCTCGACAAGAAAACTCCCATCGAGGTATGGTCAGTACTCCTGCTGATTATTCACAACTTAAAGTTTTCGGCTGCACTGCTTATGCTCATGTTGATAATGGAAAGTTAGAGCCGAGAGCTATTAAGTGTGTGTTCATTGGTTATGGTTCGGGTGTAAAAGGATACAAGTTGTGGAATCCCGAAACTAAAAAGGCTTTTATGAGCAGGAGTGTTGTTTTCAATGAATCTGTTATGTACTTTGATAAGTTGTCCTCAGATGTTTTGCCAGATTTTTCTGAGGAGCAGGTTCGTGTCGAGGTGGAGCACTCTGTTGAAAATGAAAATGTCACTGTTGACAATGATGGTGCTGCTACTTCAGATGATTCTGATCCTGATTCTGCTGGTTCTGATGATTCTGATTCTTCTGATTCTGATAATAATAATGTTCAGAACTCACCCCTGTTTTGCAGCCACAACAGTCTATTGCTGCTCGTAGGAACAGGAGGAATTGTGGTCCTCGACCACGTTTAATTGAAGAGTGTAACATTGTTGATTATGCTCTGAGTTGTGCAGAACAGGTGGAGCACGGACATGAGCCGTCCACCTATACTGAAGCTATTGGTTCCGGTGACCGCGAGAAGTGGCTTGCTGCTATGCAAGAAGAAATGCAGTCACTCGATAAGAATGGCACATGGGAAGTTGTGCGCTTGCCTAAGAAAAAGAAGGCAGTCCGCTGTAAGTGGATCTTCAAGAGAAAGGAGGGTTTATCTCCTAGCGAGCCTCCGAGGTTTAAGGCAAGGTTAGTTGCAAAAGGCTTCAGTCAAATTCCAGGTGTTGATTATAATGATGTTTTCTCTCCAGTTGTTAAGCATAGTTCAATTCGTACATTCTTTGGTATTGTTGCTATGCGTGATCTTGAGCTTGAGCAGTTAGATGTAAAGACTGCGTTTCTGCATGGAGAGTTGGAGGAGGAGATATACATGGACCAGCCAGAAGGGTTCATAGTGCCTGGTAAGGAGGATCTTGTGTGTAAGTTGAAAAGGTCCTTATACGGTTTGAAACAATCTCCTCGTCAGTGGTATAAAAGGTTTGATTCTTTTATGTTGTCACATGGCTTTAAGAGGTCTGAATTTGATAGCTGTGTGTACATTAAGTTTGTTAATGGATCACCTATATACCTGTTATTATATGTTGATGATATGTTGATTGCTGCCAAGAGCAAGAAAGATATCGCTGCTCTCAAGTCACAGTTGAGTAGCGAGTTTGAGATGAAGGATCTTGGTGCTGCTAAGAAAATTCTAGGTATGGAGATTACCCGTGACAGAAATTCTGGTTTGTTGTTTCTTAGTCAGCAAAATTACATTAAGAAAGTTCTTCATCGTTTTAACATGCATGATGCAAAGTCTGTTAGTACTCCTATTGCTCCTCACTTTAAATTGTCAGCTGAACAATGTCCTAGTACGGATGAGGATTTTGAGTACATGTCTAGAGTTCCATATTCTAGTGCTGTTGGTTCTTTAATGTATGCCATGGTTTGCTCACGTCCAGATTTATCATATGCTATGAGTTTGGTTAGTAGATATATGGCTAATCCTGGTAAAGAACATTGGAAGGCTGTTCAGTGGATTTTCAGGTACCTTCGTGGCACATCCAATGCTTGCCTCAAGTTCGGCAAGACTGATGAGGGACTCGCAGGCTATGTGGATTCAGATTTTGCTGCCGATTTGGATAAGAGGAGATCCCTCACAGGTTATAATACATCCTGTAAGGTGTATCTCTTTACGTATAAGGGATGCCAATTGGCATAAAGTTTACAACGCCGGCAAAACACACGGCTCTTTTCGCTGCAACAAGGGTGCAGCTCCTTGGAAAGATCACAACAACACTACACGCCACTAAGCGACCATTCCGGCACTTGTGCAATGAAGCTAAATATTCCTCCTGTGAAGAAGTTCGCCTTCTTCCAGACTTCATAGTCCATCCTAATCTTCTGGCTCTGGGAGGCAGGAAAATGTGCAGAGATGGCCATGGCGGAGAGGTCTGTAAGGATCTCACCACCGGTGGGTCCAGAGATGGAGAGAGCGGTGGCTCAGGAGCGCAAAAGACATGGACATTGTTATTTTCTGGTGATCCAAATTCCAGCGGTAGTACCGCTGGGTTAAGCGGTACTACCGCTCGAGAGCTACCGCCACCGCTACCGCCGCCGCTACCGCCAGAATGACCGTCTGACGCACTTGTCCGGTACCGACTGGTACCGCTGGCGGTACCGCCGCCGGTACCGCTGAGGTGGGAAGAGCCGAACCAGGCCGCCCAGCGGTACTACCGCTGGGATAGGCGGTAGTACCGCCGCGGTGGGATCGATTCCGGGTTGGACTGCAGCCGACCTAGGGTTTTATGCCTCTATTTATTCCTCTTGTAAGCCGCCGTTTTGGGGTAAGCCATACATTGTAAACCCACGGCGTTTGTAACCTCACCTGATATAGTGAAGTATTGCTGGCTGGCGCCCGTGGTTTTTTCTCCTCCATTGTTGGAGGGGTTTTCCACGTTAAAATCTCGTGTCCCCATTGGTTTGATCGTTCCGCTCTTCGTCGTTTCTTTGCTATCATTTACAACAGACACCACGGACGAGAAATACACTTATTTGCCGCCCTTCCTCTACTATGTTCCTCTTTTTCTTAAATTCCACGTCGCCGACGCGAGATGTGGTCTCGCCCCGAGTTCCTGCACGGGGCAGCGATCATTTTGTACTAGCGCGAAGGCGGTGCTAGGATAGGGCTAGATGGATTTTTGGCGATTTCTTCTCCTCATGGCGTCCTCTCGGTTATGTTGTGTCTTGATTTCATGCGGTGGTGCGCAGTTTTGGACCAGCTTCCGTCGTGGTGTAAGGATTGGTAGTCGGGGAAGGTTTATTTCGGCATCAGGATAGAGGTTTCGTCGATTTCCTCCTCATTTTGTGTCTCTGTCCGTCGTGTTTGGCCTTAGTGCTCTGTCCTTGAATCATTTAAGTTTTAGTTTGACTTTAATTGTGTTTCTTCGATATGAGAATCGGGATAGGGGATCGCAGACAGAAAAAAATTCCTACCAACGATAACCTTAATACTAGCCAGAATCTATTACTATGCAGATATACCGTAACGGAGGTGATCGATGTACATACCCTTGTAGACCAAAAAGTGGGGATTACGCTCCCGCACAAGTGTTGTGGATGAAGCCGACGTAGCCGACCTCGAGGTCGTGAAGATGAACTCCTCCAAGCGCCCCAAGCGTGGCGCCTCGCAGAGCTTACACACGTACGGAGAAGATGACGACCTCCGGGCTCCGATCCAGCGAAGCAGCGGAAGTAGAAGACTTGGACCAGAGAAACCAGCAGCGCGGCGGAGTGCGTATGGTGGAGAAAACCTCAACCCATGCGCAACACCATTTGCGGAGTCACGTCTAAACGGGTGTGAGAGAGAGAGAATTGGATATTTTCAAATGCAGGGGGCAACTATTCCCACATGGCCAATTCGGCCAAAGGGGGTGTGCCGGCCCTAGCGGGACCCATTCGGACCAGCCAGGCCGGCTGCCCCTCTCCCTCCCCTCTCTGGTGCGCCTCCCCCTTCATGGGCCTTCTCCTCCGGGAGTTGGCCCATTTAAGATGGGCTACCTTTTAAAATTCGAAATTAATTAAATAAAAATGTATTTAACTATTAATTACACTAATTAATATTAAATACATATTATCTAATTTATTCTGGCTCTGCGAACTCCATCGGATAAGTCCCGGAACACTTCCGGTGTTCTTCTCTCTGTTTTCTTTTGCGTCCAATCTAAATAAACGTCACCTACCCTTAAGTGTGTCACCCTAGCGGTTCGGAAACACACAGACATGATCGAGACCCGTTCTCCGATCAATGACTAGCATCGGGGTCGTGGATACCCATAATAGCCCCTGTGCGTTCACGAATAACATTGTCGTTCGAACCTTATGAAGGGGATCGTAGACAGAAAACAAAAAAATTCCTAACAACGATAACCTTAAACTAGCCAGAATCTATAACTATGCAGATATATGATATACGGAGGAAGACGATATACATACCCTTGTAGACCGAAAAACGGGGATTACGCTCCCGCACAAGTGTTGTCGATGAAGTCGACGTAGCCGACCTCGAGGTCGTGGAGATGATCACCTCCAAGCATCCCAAGCGTGGTGCCTCGCAGGGGGTCACAAGCGTACGGTGAAGAAGACGACCTCCGGGCTCCGATCCAGCCGAGCAGCGGAAGTAGAAGACTTGGACCGAAGACCAGCAGCACGGCGGTGTGCGTATGGTGAAGAAAACCTCAACCTAATCGCTACCCCAATTGGAGAGTCACACTCAAGGTGAGAGAGAAAGAGAGGAATTTCTGGTAAATTTTCAAGGCATGGGGGCACCTATATTTATAGGAGGAGGAGGGTGTGCAAACCCCTTGGCTTAGCCATGTGGGACTATTCCCACATGGCCAATTCGGCCAAGGGTGATGCGCCGGCCCTGGTGGGACCCATTCGGCCCACCTAGGCCAGCCGCCCCTCTCCCCTCTCATGGGGTGCGGTTCCCCCCCCCCCCCCCTCACGGGCCACTCTTTTGGGAGTTTGGCCCATTTAGAGTTGGGGCTGCCAATAAATCTGAAAATAAATAAATAAAAATATATTTAATCATTAATTAAACTAATTAATATTAAATACATATTATCTAATTTATTATAGCTCCGAAAACTATTTCGTTACCCTCCGATCTCCATCAGATATGTCCCGGAACGCTTCCGGTGCTCTCTTCTATTTTCTCTTTTGTGTCCAATCTAATTTAAACGTCACTCCCCTTAAGCTTGTTACCCTGCGGTTCGAGAATACTCCAGACATGATCGAGACCCGTTCTCCGATCAATGACTAACAGCGGGGCCGTGGATACCCATATTAGCCCCTGTGCATCACGAATAACTTTGTCGTTCGAACCTTAGACGTTAAGTCTTAAACCTTTTGCCAGACGATACTTAGTTTGTCCGAGACTCGATCTCAGACATCATGATACCTAGCTCGATCTCGTTACCAACAATACTATTCTTTACTCGTCTATGATATTACATCCCCGTGACCTAGTCACATGTTTGTAAGCTCATTGATGTAGTCTCACCGAGTGGGCCCATAGTATCTATCCTGCTATGCGGATTGGCAAATCCCGCTCTTGATCCCTCGCCTCAACATAATCCCTTCCGATACCCGAGAGGGACACCTTTATTGTCACACTATGTAAGATATGACATTTGATGCAATCAAAGTATCTTCCAGAAATAGCGATTAAAGTTGATCTCACGGTCGAAGGCGTAATGACTACGTGCTACAAATATTGGGTATGTCCATCACGTCATTCTCCCAATGATATGACTCCATTGTCAACTGACATCAATGTCACATGATCGGGAAACCTCGATCATCAATTGCACAATGAACTTGTTAAATAGAGGCTACTAGGGACCTGGTTGTTTATGTACCACACGTGTATTAATGTTTCCGCTTAATACAGTTATAGCATGGTATAAAACATATTATGAACAATTGAGATATGACAAATAAAATGTCTTTATTAATTGCCTCTAGGGCATATCTCCTTCAGTCTCCCACTTGCACTAGAGTACAATTTAATCTAGTTTACAACTTGGTAAAAGCTTAACACCTATAGCAACTTGGTGCATGCTTGTCTCGTGGAAGAGTAGTACAGTCAACAGTTCTCACACATTGAGATCTGTATGTACTTTGCAACACTTCTATGTCACCTAGTTTGACATCATCCCGTATCTTATGATAACGGTGAAATATATGTTTGTCGATGGAGTGAGACTCGAAACTTCGCGTAGCATGGGCCTTAAAAGTTTAAGAGATCTATTAAGGGGAACCACGCATGCTCGGAAAAACCGCTCAGTCCAATCATACTTGCTACTTCTGAAGTAGCCATATATTCCTATACCTATGTAGATTATGCGACAGTGCATTCATATGAACTTCGCAAGTTAACCATGTCTTTCTTCAAAAACAAAGGACTTTTCCTGTATGAGATTTCTAGTCGTATGGGTCAGTGTCATAACTTGCATCATCGTAACCTTTTTATGGCAAGTTGTTTTTTCAATTCACTCTCACCCTATACCAGAAAACATATCTTCAGTTCTCCTTAGACACTGAAGGATATACTTAACGTTTGTTCATTGATCCATCCAGGGATCACTCTAGAACCCGTTCTTCAACCAAGAACTTGGGTCACACCAAGTCGAGCTTTCAGTCTGACAGAATGTAGCGCCCCGACCACAGAACTATACAGTGATGCTGTGTGTCACCAGTTAAGCGATACAACCGGAGGTTACGGGTTTACCAATCCCCGGCCAAAACCTTTGGCAGGCGTTGCTCGGAATGGATCATCGGCAACGCAACACCCCGATTGATGCCTTAACGCAGGCACAACTATCAATGCATAATAGAGAGATCAAGACTTGTGGAACAACTGGCACATCACAGACTCTACGACTCAAAGCATTATAGTTCAACTCTTATAATAGAGAAAGATAGCAAATATTACAACCAGAGGTCACAGACCCAACAGTACATCATGCGGAAGCGAATTAAGTTGTTCTAAACAACAAGATCCAAATTATGGCCTAAGAGGCCTATAAATAAACATTCCAGCGCCAGCTGTTCCGGGATGTCCCAAGCTGCCACCTGGGAACCCCAGACTACTCGTCGACGTCCACGTAGAACCCACCTTCAGTGTCGGTGAAGTCCTCCACTGAAATCAAATAAACAACGTTGAGTTCGACGAACTCTGCAAGATTACTAGAGCTACTAGCTCGGTGATTGGCTTTCAAAGGTTTTATGACTGTTTTGCGTAAAGCTGGTTTTCTTTATAAAAGACATCTGACATCGACTAATCAAAATATTTTTAAAAGGGGATAAGAAGTAAACATCTTTCCTTTTGATCATCTCCATCAACAACCACAATCATTCACTGCACCTGTCTACCCAGGCACCTCCCCGAATCACCCTCGAGGAAGTCAACCTTTCATTCTTGGTAGTACCTTTAGTACTCAGGTTTTAATCATTCCGTTCAAGTTTCTATGGTCTTATCGTCCTTTCCCAAGTCGTCCATAACCGTGGACACGGCTTTTCGAAAAGATTTACCCTGCAGGGGTGTACTGTTTTTAACCACCGGTACCGTCCGGCTCATAGCCTACGCTTAGCTCTCTTCCGGGGAAAGCCGGCTGAGTGGGAACGGTTACAACCTTTACCTTGCTTGAGACTAACCCAGGATCATCAGTGGCGGAAGGACAGGTTCAGTGCCTCCAACACCCTGCCCTACGGCCACTCATTTTCCTAAACACCGCCATCCTCATCCCAGTCCTGGCCACCATCTTCACGCACGCGCAAATGGAAGTTCGAACTAGAGGACCCTCGTCTAGCCCCTCACAAGTTAGTTGGTCGATAGGGGTTCCATATGGCCCACCGATGGAAGCACGCTCAGTCTTGGTTCAAGAGGTAAATAACTCGCACTTAGGCGGCGAGAACGAGACAACCCACCACATTCCCCGTGGCCTCTCATCCCCGCCTTTAAGCAGTTTAGTAATGTCACCACAATTCTCCATCGTATCCGGTCATTCCATCAACTGTTCCGACTACGAAACATCCGCCGGACGACTAAGCATTTAACTAAGCATGGCTAAGCATATACATAGCACGTATAATTTACTCAGGCCAACACTTCAATCCTATGGATATTAGGAAGGATACAGGTAGTGGCAACAGGTATCTAATGCAACTAGTAGGATAATCTAATCCAGGCAAAAGACATTTAGAACCGAATGCAATATTATAGTGGAGAAAATAATTACGGAAACATAGGAGCAGACATGCTCAGAGGGGGGGGGGGGGGTTACGCTTGCCTTGTTCAGGGGGCTGGTAATACGGGTCATCAGGGTATTGCGGTGGCACCCCGACTGCTCGATCTATCGATGCATAAAAACACCGGAAAGACACAATCAATAACCACACAAGCAAAACCGGTGCAATGCACAAACACATGATGGCATGACAATTTAGATGCACTGGAATTAATATAACAACATTTACCAATTTAAATGGGGTGCAAAATAATTATTTCAACAAGAGAGAATAAAGCCCCATATTTAACTTAATGATTTTCCCTAACTTCTAAAAGTGCAGTACTGGAATTGTGCTCAAATATGCATGAAAATGATGTTACTGGTTAGTTCATAATTTTCTGAGCATTTTGGTATATTAAACACCTTTTTCTGATAACCCAATAAAAAGTTATTGCATTTCTAAAATCCATTTTAAATCTGCCATTTTGTTAAATTATTTTAAACAGCCCTAAAACTAATTATCCATGTTTGGAAACAAGGGTAAACATGAAGTATATTAAGTGTGGAACATTTTGATAGGTCACACATAATTTTTGGACCATTATTTTTGGAGATATGAATTTCCCAAATTCATTTTAGATTCTGCCCTTTTACTAAAGTGCAAGAAAAAGTTATTTCCAGTGTTTAGTTCAACATGAAAATGATGTTATGAGGTGAAGTTATTTCTCCTGATCATTTTGATATATTGTTTGCAATTTTTAGACAAGTGGTTTAGGAGATATGAATTTTACAAGTTTTATTTGATTTTCTGCCTCTCTTTAATATTTCCAGGAAATTAACCGAAACGTTTTCTACACCGGGACTGGCTACACACAGTCGCTGACCAGTGGGGCCCTTGGCCACGCTGACAGCCACGCAAGCGGGAGAGCCCCACCGCTGGGTTTGACCAGCGCGCAGCGACGCTGACTGCACACGCGGCGGTGGTCGCCGGCGGCGAGGTCGTAGTCCAGTCGATCTACGGCACGAGGGATCGCGCTAATGGCGGCTATCGACGCGCACGGACATGGGGAACGCGAATACGGTGGTGCCGCTACCTATTTGTCGCCGGATCGACGCGTACGGCGGCGACCTACGGCTACCGACGGCGAGCTATTACGAACTAGGGCTACATGACGCGCACGAGCGAACGGAGAGCACGGGGAGAAATGCCAGCTCACCCTTGACGCGTGCACGTGCTCGGAGAGGATGGAGGAGGTCGAGGGAGGTGGCAATCGCTCGGCGAAGCTTCTGCCGGAGTTGAAGGCGATGAAGCAGAACTCGCAGAATCCGGCGCCCCGGCTTGATTCCTTCGACGAGGAGGTAGAGGAGGACACGGCGAAGCTTCTGCGCTGCTCGGCCTGGCGCGGGGAGGCGCAGAACGGCGGCGATGCGTCGGCGATGGCACGGCTAGGGTTCGGCCATGGAAGAATAAAATGGGAGGAAGAGGGTAGCAGGTGAGCAGAGGCGTGCGACGGGGTGCTCTTCTTATCCTCTTCGCAGAGGAACAGAGAGGAGGGGGCCCCGGCGTGGACGCTCGACCGCGGCGTGAGGAACACGGCGGCAGGTCGGCGGCGTCGCACGTCGCTACAGAGAAGATGCCCACTTTGCAGAAAACCCCCTGCATGTTCTTTTCCTCTTTCTCTTTTACCTCTTTTTAAAACCAGTAGTTTTAGGGATTTATTTGAGGCACTAAAACATTTTAGAAAAATTGAAATTATTCATGTAGCCTCCCCATAACCTGTCGAGGCTCCACAAAAATTGGTGTGTCGAAATAAAATGTTTTGCACAACTTTTGTTCATAGGTTTTGGATATGGCATTTTTCCTAAATACAAATTTATTTCCCTTTAGAAAGTTTAAAGCAAGTTCCAAATATTATTTTTGTGCTCTTGGAACTTCCTTGACAAATATGGAAGTTTATTGGAATTGGTTTGGTCACAAACAAACTCATTTGAGTTTACATTGTTTGAAATCAATTGTTGCTTTTGTTTCCCTTTGTTTTAATTTGTTTTCCAAATCTTTGTTTCAACTTGAACACTTAAACAAACAATGCCTAGGCCCGGTTCTGGCCCTAGGCCACCTTGTGCACCGCACAAGGCCCATGATTTTGGGGGCCCATCCTACATATATCTATCTATGTATATTGGGTATTAGTGGGCAGAAAAAAATTAAAAAGCATAAGGCCCAAGCGCACTAGGGAGAGGAAAAAGCTGTACGCAGCTAGCTAGGCCAATCCATCCATCCATCAATCAGTCGACCAGCTCGCTAGCTATCCTCGCCTCGCCTGTTCGTGTTCTTCGTTCGTCTTCTGCCGCCTTTCGTTTCCGCCAGAGAAAATCGGACGGCCGAGTCAACCAAGCGCGGAAACGGAGCGCCCTGCCCCTGTCTGGCTGCAGATCGGCGTTCGGCGATCATCCTCCTCTGAGCCGGGTGCATCCGTGCAATCTCTCCTCCGCTCGCGGTGGCGTATATATTGGTATTGCCCTAATCTAATTGATCTGATTCTCAATTGCAATTTTAGGTGTTACAATGCCCTAAATTAGAAGAGAATATTAGTTGTTATAATTTGCAACTCTTTTAGACTTTCTGTCGTAATATAACATTGCTTAATCGCTTATATCAATTATTTATGAACTTCTCGGAATAACAATGTGTGGTTAGATGTAAACTTTCAATATTTTATGCGTAGATATATAGTATCTGTAGGGGCCAAATTTTCAACCTTGCACTGGGGCTTCAAAAAATATAGAGCCGGCCCTGACAATGCCATGATGCATGAATGAAAAGCAAAAGTGAAAATTTAGTTCACATTTTAGGTTCACAAACTTGGGGTTGTTACACAGAATCTATGGCTGAAGCATAGAGGATGTCGGACATCCTTAGCTATCGCTGAAATGCCAAGATAAACTTAATATTTTACCTAGTCATACAAGTAAGAACCTTTTCTTCGCTTGTTCTATTCTGAAACACTTCAGAATCTTAACCTAGGAAAATATTCTGACCTAATGTTATTAATCCCTTTCTTATCTATTCAAATTATAGACCTGAAGCCTAATACTCCTAACTTCATTCATAGAAAATTTAATCACTTAAATAATCATTTATACTTTACTAGAGGATCTGTATCATTCTCAATATGTCATTACATATAAGGTTTGGAATGACACCTAGCTCCCACTCAAATATGCCATCCGCATATAAGACCAGGGAATTTCTTTTAGCTCCCACTCAAATATGCCATTCACATATGAGATCAAGAAAAGCTACTTAGCTCCCACTCACTTCTTTGTAAATTTAGGTTTCTTCAACTATCTTGGATGACTCCAAAAATCCTTTGATCATATTGTCAAAGTGAAGATTCCAGCTCCGATATGCTTGCTTCAGCCCATGAATGGACAGCTGAAGTTTGCATACATGTTTAGCATCCTTAGGATCAACAAAACCTACTTGTTGTACTGATTACAACTTCTTCCTTAATGTTGCCATTAGGGAACACGGTTTCTTTATCCATCTATCAATTTCTCTATTTGAAATTATAGTAATTGCTAAACAATCCTAAATAGACTTAGGCTTCGCCACTTGAGACAGAATCTCGTTGTGGTCAACTTTTGAATCTGTCAAAACTGTTTTATGACAAATCGACCCTTATTAGCGTCTATTTTCGCATAAAATTCCATTTTCTCTTAACGGCCTGGAGGGCATCAAGAAGATCTACCCAAGTCAGTCACTTGGTAATCGTTCATGGATTTTATCTCGGATTATATGGCTCATAGCCATTTCTCGGACTTAGGTTCACCATCGCTTCTTCGTAGTTCGTAGGTCTGTCATGTTCTATTAACATGACCTTCATAACAAGATTGTCGTACCACACAGTGCGGAACACATTCTTGTATGCTTACGATCTTTAGTACGAGCTTAGAGCATCATGATCTTTATCATAAGCTTCCTTCCAGTTGCGGAGGACGATACCAGAACTGTTTCTGTAGCGCCACTCGAATTCTGGAGAGTAAGTTCATTAACTTCGTCTTGCTCTACTTTCTTTCCCACTTATACCCTTGACAAGAAACTATTTCCTGAGCACGGTATAGTCCGGCAACGATTTTGCCTCTGTCGTGAGACATGTACCCAACTAATTCTTTAGGTACACTACAAAGATTTATCCATTTTAGGTTTGATCACATCGAAACACTAAATTACTGAAACGACAATCTAGGCTAAAAGCCATGCCATCACTCATATGGTATTGTCTCCACGGATTAGATGGTTTCCATATAATCTAATGTGAATGTTTTGTTTCTACCATATGATTCCAATGATCACAATAATTCGATAAGAGATTTTATTTATCATACTCTATCCGATAGCGTGTGATTACGACGTCCTAACACACCATAACATTGTTGTGTTCCATGCGGCGTATTTTGTGGAACTCTTTTCACAAGTCTTTCAATGATATGCCAAACATATAACTCAAATCCTTGTTTCCTCGATCTATTATCGTAGGAATTTGATTCTCTTGTTAAGTTTATTTTTCTTACTTCACTCCAAACTTGTGTTGTCGATGAAGCCGACGTAGCCGACCTCGAGGTCGTGGAGACGATCACCTCCAAGCATCCCAAGCGTGGTGCCTCGCAGGGGGTCACAAGCGTACGGTGAAGAAGACGACCTCCGGGCTCCGATCCAGCCGAGCAGCGGAAGTAGAAGACTTGGACCGAAGACCAGCAGCACGGCGGTGTGCGTATGGTGGAGAAAACCTCAACCTAATCGCTACCCCAATTGCGGAGTCACACTCAAGGTGAGAGAGAGAGGAACTTCTGGTGAATTTTCAAGGCATGGGGGCACCTATATTTATAGGAGGAGGAGGGTGTGCAAACCCCTTGGCTTAGCCATGTGGGACTATTCCCACATGGCCAATTCGGCCAAGGGTGATGCGCTAGCCCCTGGTGGGCCCCATTCGGCCCACCTAGGCCAACCACCCCTCTCCCCTCTCATGGGGTGCGGTTTCCCCCCTCATGGGCCACTCTTCTGGGAGTTTGGCCCATTTAGAGTTGGGGCTGCCAATAAATCCGAAAATAAATAAATAAAAATATATTTAATCATTAATTACACTAATTAATATTAAATATATATTATCCAATTTATTGTAGCTCCGAAAACTATTTCGTTGCCCTCCGATCTCCATCGGATATGTCCCGGAACGCTTCCGGTGCTCTCTTCTATTTTCTCTTTTGTGTCCAATCTAATTTAAACGTCACTCCCCTTAAACTTGTTACCCTGCGGATCGAGAATACTCCAGACATGATCGAGACCCGTTCTCCGATCAATGACTAACAGCGGGGCCGTGGATACCCATAGTAGCCCCTGTGCATCACGAATAACTTTGTCGTTCGAACCTTAAACGTTAAGTCTTAAACCTTTTGCCAGGCGATACTTAGTTTGTCCGAGACTCGATCTCAGGCATCATGATACCTAGCTCGATCTCGTTACCGACAATACTATTCTTTACTCGTCTATGATACTACATCCCCGTGACCTAGTCACATGCTTGCAAGCTCATTGATGTAGTCTCACCGAGTGGGCCCATAGTATCTATCCTGCTATGCGGACTGGCAAATCCCGCTCTTGATCCCTCACCTCAACATACTCCCTTCCGATACCCGAGAGGGACACCTTTATTGTCACACTATGTAAGATATGACGTTTGATACAATCAAAGTATCTTCCAGAAATAGCGATTAAAGTTGATCTCACGGTCGAAGGCGTAATGACTACGTGCTACAAATATTGGGTATGTCCATCACGTCATTCTCCCAATGATATGACTCCATTGTCAACTGACATCAATGTCACATGATCGGGAAACCTCGATCATCAATTGCACAATGAACTTGTTAAATAGAGGCTACTAGGGACCTGGTTGTTTATGTACCACACGTGTATTAATGTTTCCGCTTAATACAGTTATAGCATGGTATAAAACATATTATGAACAACTGAGATATGACAAATAAAATGTCTTTATTAATTGCCTCTAGGGCATATCTCCTTCACCTTAGACGTCAAGTCTTAAACCTTTTGTCTGACGATACTTAGTTTTGTCCGAGACTCGATCTTCGGCATCATGATACCGAGCTTGATCTCGTTACTTGACAATACTATCTTTACTCGTCTGTGATATTACATCCCCGTGACCTAGTCAGATGCTTGCAAACTCATTGATGTAATCTCACCGAGTGGGCCCAGAGTATCTATCCTGCTATGCGGATTGGCAAATCCCGCTCTTGATCCCTCGCCACAAGTACTTCCTTCCGATACCCGAGAGGGACACGTTTATTGTCACACTATGTAAGATATGACGTTTGATACAATCAAAGTATCTTCCAGAAATAGCGATTAAAGTTGATCTCACGGTCGAAGGCGTAATGACTACGTGCTACAAATATTGGGTATGTCCATCACGTCATTCTCCCAATGATATGACTCCATTGTCAACTGACATCAATGTCACATGATCGGGAAACCTCGATCATCAATCGCACAACGGACTAGTAAAGAGGCTACAAGGGACCTGATTGTTTACATACCACACGTGTATTAATGTTTCCGCTTAATACAGTTATAGCATGGCATAAAACGTATTATGAACAAATGAGATATGACAAATAAAACATCTTTATTAATTGCCTCTAGGGAATATCTCCTTCAGTCTCCCACTTGCACTAGAGTAAAATTAATCTAGTTTACAACTTGGTAAAAGCTTAACACCTATAGCAACTTGGTGCATGCTTGTCTCGTGGAAGAGGAATTTAGTCAACGGATCTCCCACATTGAGATCTGTATGTACTTTGCAACACACATCATCCCGTATCTTATGATAATGGTGATATATATCTCTATCGATGGAGTGAGACTCGAAACTTCACGTAGCATGGGCCTTAAAAGTCTAAGAGATCTATTAAGGGAACCACGCATGCTCGGGAAAACCACTCAGTCCAATCACACTTGCCACTTCTGAAGTAGCCATATATTCCTATACCTATGTAGATTATGCGACGTGCATTCATATGCGACTTCGCAAGTTAACCATGTCTCTCTTAAAAACAAAGGACTTTCTGTATGAGATTTCTAGTCGTATGGGTTAGTGTCATAACTTGCATCATCGTAACCTTTTTACGGCAAGTTGTTTTTCACTCTCACCCTATACCAGAAAACATATCTTCAGTTCTCTTAGACACTGAAGGATATACTTAACGTTTGTTCATTGATCCATCCAGGGATCACTCTAGAACCCGTTCTTCAACCAAGAACTTGGGTCACACCAAGTCGAGCTTTCAGTCTGATAGAATCTATGGCTGAGGCATAGAGGATGTCGGACATCCTTTTCTTTCATTAGCTATCGCTGAAACACCAAGATAAACTTAATATTTTACCTAGTCATATAAGCAAGAACCTTTTCTTTGCTTGTTCTATTCTGAAACACTTCAGAATCTTAATCTAGGAAAATATTCCGACTTAATGTTATTAAGCCCTTTTGATCTATTCACATTATAGACCTGATGCCTAATACTCCTAACTTCATTCATAGAAAATTTAATCACTTAAATAATCATTTATACTTTACTAGAGGATCTGTATCATTCTCAATATGTCATTACATATAAGGTTGGAATGACACCTAGCTCCCACTCAAATATGCCATCCCATATAAGACCAGGGAATTTCTTTTAGCTCCCACTCAAATATGCCATTCACATATAAGATCAAGAAAAGCTACTTAGCTCCCACTCACTTCTTTGTAAATGCAGGTTTCTTCAACTATTTTGGACGACTCCAAAATCCTTTGATCACATTATCAAAGTGAAGATTCCAGCTCCGATATGCTTGCTTCAGCCCATGAATGGACAGCTGAAGTTTGCATACATGTTTAGCATCCTTAGGATCAACAAACCATCTTATTGTACTAATTACAACTCTTTCTTAATGTTACCATTAAGAAACATGGTTTCCTTATCCATCTATCAATTTCTCAATTTGAAATTATAGTAATTGCTAAACCCCTAAATAGACTTAGGCTTCGCCACTTGAGACAGAATCTCGTTGTGGTCAACTTTTGAATCTGTCGAAACTGTTTTGCGACAAATCGATCCTTACCAGTGTCTATTTTCTCATAAAATTCCATATTCTTTTAACGGCCTGGATGCCATCAAGAAGATCTTCCCAAGTCGTTACTTGGTAATCGTACATGGATTTTATCTCGGATCATATATGACTCATAGTCATTTCTCGGACTTAGGTTCACCATCGCTTCTTCGTAGTTCGTAGGTTTGTCATGTTCCATTAACATGACGTTCATAACAAGATTGTCGTACCACATAATGCGGAACACATTCTCGTACGCCTACGGTCTTAGTATGAGCTCAGAGCATCATGATCATTATCATCAGCTTCCTTCCAGTTGTGGAGGATGGTACCAGAACTTTTTTCGGCGCCACTCTGATGTCTAGAGAGAAAGTTCATCAACTTCGTCTTGCTCTACTTTCTTTCCCACTTATACCCTTGGACAAGAAACTATTTCTTCAGCAAGGTATATTCCGACAACGATTTTGCCTCTGTCGTGAGACATGTACCCAACTAATTCTTTAGGTACACTACAAAGATTTATCCATTTTAGGTTTGATCACATCGAAACACTAAATTACTGAAACGACAATCTAGGCTAAAAGCCATGCCATCACTCATATGGTATTGCCTCCACGGATTTAGATGGTTTCCCTATTATCTAAAGTGAATGTTTTGTTTCTACCATATGATTCCAATGATCACAATAATTCGATAAGAGATTTTATTTACCACACACTATCCAATAGGGTGTGATTAACGTCCTAACACACCATAACATTGTGGTGTTCCATGCGGCGTAATTTGTGGAACTCTTTTCACAAGTTTCCAATGATATGCCAAACTTATAACTCAAATCTTGTTTCCTCAATCTGTATCGCAGGAATTTGATTTTCTCGTTAAGTTTATTTTTCTACTTCACTCTGAACTTGTTTGATCGAATCAAACTTTTCAGACCAGCATTTCATCAAGTGGATATACCCATATCTACTCAAATCATCGGTGAAGTTTACGAAATAATGATTTCCACTCACGTTGAAGTACTTCATTGATTCACACACACATCGACAATGCATGATTCTCAACAAGTTATTTGCCCGCTTTCCGAAAACGGTGTCTTAGTTATCTTGCAAGTGTCAAAAGATCAAATCTAAGGACTTGAGATCCATCTGTATGGAGCTTCTTCATGCACATAACATTGAATGACTTAAAACGTTAGTGCCACAAGAATGTGGTGTCATTATTAAGTTTTATCTTTTGGCATTAATGTTATAAATGTGTGAGCTACTACCATCTAGATTCATATAAGAACATTCCATTCATAATCGGTGTATGATCATTAAAGATATCACTCATAAATGTAGGACAACGATTTGTCACTAACAAATATGAATAATTGTCTCGCTAGAGGCAAGACACACTTATAATGATCATGCTAACAAGCGATCAAAAGGAATTTGTTCAAATCCAAATTAATCCAAATTGTAGATGTCGAGAGAGTGTGTCTATGACCATCATAACACGCATTATCTCCTCATCCTTCCAAGCTACTCAAGCAGAAAATCTTGTTTTCGTAAAACATGACTAATATCAAGACTTAGTCATTGCTGCTAGTACTTGTTTAGGTAAAACATTCATAACTCATATATCATATATATACACTATCATCATTGATGACTTCCCGGCGATCTGTTTCATCTTCTTGATTCTTCAACGCAATCAAGAATTCATGAAGGTGAACGATTCCTCTTGCATGACATAGTCTATGACAAACTATTTGCATACAGTGGGCAACTAGCGCCTCACCCCATCATAAGCAAAACTGTTTGTCATCCAGTAATCGAGTTGAGCGAGGCATCTCAATGTCATCAAGTATGACCAATGTCATCAAGTATGACTGCCACATGCTCCTTTAATGCGAGTGTTTCTCTTCCATCTTGATCGAGAAGAAAACAGTCAAAGTACTGATAAACTTCATCAACCCAACTTGCGGTGTATTTCGAGTTTAGCGACCATCTCATATGTTCGCGATCTGTCAACATGCACCCGCAGTTCATTCTCTATGGTAGAGATCACATTACACTGGACTATGATGGAATTATCCACGCGAATTCAATAATTCAAATTATCTTCTTCGCAAGTGGAATCTCCGGGCTTATCTCCTAGCGGGTAAAAACAAGGAGTATCCTCAAGCTACGGTATAAAACTATGAAGTTGGACCCACCATTTTAAGTTTCTCAATCGCAAGAATGCGCCTAAGTTTAAAATAGGCTATCAAACAGGTTATTGTCTACAAGGGTTTTGCAAAGTCATTTTGACTGTGTTCATAATAAAATATGGGTTTAAGTTTTAATAAAATAAAACTACTAGAACTCCCACTCAAAACGAATATCCCTCGCATCGTTTTAGTGATTACACGATCCTCATCCACTACGCTACCCCTCATCGTCAAAGCCGATAGCATAACTTCAAAGGTAGACATCGACATGTCAATCACAACAACTATGTGACTCATGCTTAACCTTTCGGTCACCGTGTTCCGAGGCCATGTCTGTACATGCTAGGCTCACCATAGAAACCTTCAGCGTATACGCGTGTGCAAACATGTCTTACACCCACTATATGCGAACGACGATATGTCTGACACCCGATCGTCATGGCCTGCCTCATAACGTAGAACTTTCTTGGTGGTGCACGCCAAGGGGAGAACACTAATATTGGTATTTTGGAGGGATCATCTTATATTACTACCGCCGTGTAACTAATATATAAATATATATATGCACAATATAAGATGCACACAACAGTATAACATCAATAAGTAATGCTACGTGATATGGTCCTTGCGCCGATGGTCTCTTTCGCGCCCACTGTTTATAAACAATTTACTAAACTTATCTTGACCATATCACCTTGCCCCTGCAAAATAAAGTTAGACGCTTTCTACTTTATCTTTTGCATATTTTACGTGCCTTGGGGCTTTCGTAAATAGAACCGTTCCTTACCTACAAACCTACAGCCACAACAACGATCAAATAGTCGACTATTTTGTATCCCTTTCGGGCCATCCATTGAAAATACAAAGCCAACTATTGAGAGAGAGACAGACACCCGCCAGCCACATATACGGAGCAAGCCGTATGTCACTTGTGGAACCAGTCTCGCATAAGCGTACGCGTAAAGTCGGTCCGGGCCGCTTCATCAACACAATGCCACCGGCTAATACAAGTGCACGCTAGAGGGTAGCAACTAAAAGAACGATGCCCTCATATTCAACATGAGTTCTAATACCGTACAGCTATATCTACGCATAGATCGGCTCTGATACCATTGAAGGAGATCGCAGGCAGAAAACAAAAAAAATCCTAACAACGATAACCTTAATACTAGCCAGAATCTATTACTATGCAGATATACCGTAACGGAGGTGATCGATGTACATACTCTTGTAGACCGAAAAGCGGGGATTACGCTCCCACACAAGCGTTGTCGATGAAGCCGACATAGCCGACCTCGAGGTCGTGAAGATGAACTCCTCCAAGCGTCCCAAGCGTGGCGCCTCGCAGAGCTTACACACGTACGTAGAAGATGACGACTGACGTGGGGTTACCACGGCAAATCCCAAGGTCGAGATACCTAGGGTTTCGTATAGAGAGATAAGTTGGCGCGCTGATAGTTTCGGACGGCTGACAAGCAAGGATTTACCCAGATTCGGCCCCTCATTGTGAGGTAAAAACCTACTCATGCTTGTCTGATCTATATATATGTATGGTTACACGGTGGCCGCAATGGCGATGGTGGTGGTGAGATGTGATCTCTCTATGGCTATGCGAGTTGTGGATCTAGTTCATGGGGGTGCCCCTGCCTGGCTTTATAAAGGGAGCCAGGTAGGGTTTACATGAGTTGTTGTCTTGGACTACAAGTTGTAGCTTCTTGGACTTCTTTGGGCCTCCAGGTATGTCTTCGTCTGGGCCGCATCAGGTATACCAATAGTAGGGGACCCGAAGGGTACATCCCCGTCAGTAGCCTCTGAGTGTCTGGTCGATTCGAAGTATCGGGCGGAGACTCATAACAGCATGTCGAGTAGGCGTAGTCGATGCGTCGGGTACGTTGATGACCATGTGATGACTGTATTATCCATGCTTTGTGAGTTGAATTATTCCTGAGAAATCCAGTTTAGGTGTAAATCCAATATTAATAAATTAGATGCGGGTGTAAGGAAAACCCGACTTTGAGAAATCCGGTGCGGGCTATAGAGAACCCGACTTTGAGAAATCCGTACGGGTTACCCGACTTTGATAAATCCGGTGTGGGCTATAGAGAACCCGACTTTGAAAAATCCGTGCGGGTTATAGAGAACCCGACTTTGATAAATCCGGCGCGGGCTATAGAGAACCCGACTTTGAGAAATCCGTGCGGGTTATAGAGAACCCGACTTTGAGAATTACGTAGCACTCGAGCCGGCGGCGAGTGCACTCCCGATGGGAGTATTCGATGAAATTTGCGTTGTCCAAAGAGGTGCTCAACTTGGGTTCAATCTTCACGCTGTTGCTGCGTTGTCTGGTGCTTTTGACTTGGTAGTACGTCGGTTGCGCGCCCAGCGCTCCCGATGGGAGTAGCCCCCGAGTGCCTGGTTGACTCGAAGAGCCGAGCAGGGACTCATCTGCTTGCTTTGCTGTGAACTCTGTATGCCGACAATGCGTCGTTTTGTTCTTTGTTCGCTAAATATATTTGAGCCGAGATTGCCTCGATTGTGCATGTTGAGTCGGTAATACGTCGACTGATGTTTTGCATGAATTTTGCTATGTATTTTTGAGTCGAGATTGTCTCGATTGTGCATGCTGAGTCGGAATATACGTCGACTAATGCTTTGTTTGTTTTGGAATCGAGATTGCCTCAAATGTGCATGCTGAGTCGGAATACATGTCGACTAATGCTTTGTTTGTTTTGGAGCCGAGATCGCCTCAAATGTGCATGCTGAGTCGGAAAACACGTCGACTAAGGCTTTGTTTATTTTGCCTAGGGATTATGGCATAGTAGGCCTGGTACACTCGACGGATCGGGACCAGTTAACTGCACTTCTGGGCAAAACCTTACTAGCCTACTTCAAGCTCGAGTCACCGGACTCGAACCCGGAACAAGCTGGTCAGGTTCGACTCAGGCCACGGAGGTCTGACAGAGCCGGCCTGCGGCAGAACTTTGCGACCTAACGCGTCCGTCTGGATTTTCTTCATGTCTGTTGACATGGAAAGTTGCAGGGCAAACGCTGTTGGAGCGGGCCCCGGCCCAGCTCGACGGATCGGTGGGTCTTACCTTTGCACTGTGCATGCAGCGTCCGAGGTATATGCGGCGGACGCATCTCGGGGATTTGTGATCGATATTTGCATAGGTCTAAGCAGCCAAGTCGAGTAAGTTTCGATCTGAGTCGAGTAAGCTTCGACTGCTCGTTTTTGGACAACTTAATGTTTCTGACTTCTGTTTTATCGGGTGCACGACAGTGCTCCCGATGGGAGTAGCCCCCGAGGCTACGTGCAACTATTTGTAGTTGGGCATAGGCTCAATTTGCCTTCCTGTTATTTTGGTCGAGTATCTTGCGAGTGCTCTAGTATCATGCGAGCCGATGGCGAGTGCCCTCTCGAGTGTCAGGCGCAGCCCCCCGAGCATCGGGTACGGCCAAGGCGAATTTGTTACGGCCTGTGCGGCGCAGCCCCCGAGCATCGGGTGCGACATAGGAGAATTTGTTACGGCCTGTGCGGCGCAGCCCCCGAGCATCGGGTGCGGCCAAGGTCTTGCAGTGTTTAGCCGGAAGAAGTCGACGCGGTGGACCGGAGTCGACGCGGCAGAGTTGAGCGGTGTAGGGAGTCGACGCGGCGGAGTTGTGCGGCGAAGGGGGTTGACGCGGCGGGCCGGAGTCGACGCAGCGGAGGGAGACGACGCATCAGAGTCGAAAAGCGCCAGCCCCCGAGTGTTGGATGCAACCAAAACAGGTTAGAATTGAAAAAATAAAATATGAAAACTGACTTAGCTGTTCATGCGGCGGACAGAGTCGACGTCGCGGAGTTGTGCCGTGGCGGAGTTGTTTGAAGGCGCCAGAGTCGCCCTATCGGTGGAGCGACGAAGTTGTTATTTGTCGTTGATGATGAAGCGCCAGCCCCCGAGCCTCGGGTGCGCGTGCCTACGACGCCCTCTTCCCGAGTCGGCGGTCTGCCGGGTGCGCGCGGTCGAAGCTGATGTCATTGTTGATGTCGAGTGCCAGCCCCCGAGGGTCGTAGTGCCCTTCTAGGGAGTAGGCTTTCTGTGCCGGCACCGTCGACGCTGATCGCTGCCGTGGTGGTCAATGATGTCGAGGGAGTCGAAGTTTGCCCGCAATAGGGTGTGGTCGATGTCAATGTCGACGCTTTGTTGTTGTGGAGGCTACCGGTTGCAACTGCCGGTTTGCCGACTCGCCGGTCCGTCGGGTACGCACGACCAAAGCCAATGCGCCGTGTCGCGTATGTGTTCGTTGATGTTTGTGCGACGTTAGAGTCGTTGTTGTTATAGATTTGTCCATACAAAATAGTGCAAATGAGAAGCAAGAGATTTGTACTTGATTGAATTAGATACCTATATGAAGTGAATAAACAGGAAGAATAGCACCTGGATGTTTTTGTTTGCTAGGGTGCCGAGTACCCGAGGCCGCGCTGTTGGAGCTGGCGAAGAACATGCATGGCCACGGAAAGAGCCATCGTTCGTCGGCACCCGGCGCGGTCGCACGCCCGCCTCGCCGCCAGCTAGCCGACGAGGGAATAGATGCTGGTGGCGCCGATGGACACCTCGATCTACGGGTCGCTAATGCCCAGGTCGTCTTTGCTGACGCTGGCCTCAGACGAAAACCCGGTGGCGTGATATGCCTTTGATTGACTTGAGTATACGTGAGATGTGCCATGACATGTGATTAGCAACCCGGCCGGGAAATCCATGCATGTAATTAGCACTCCGGCCGGGAAATCCATATATGCATGCGATTAACCTGACAATCTCCTTTTCTTTTTTCTCCTTGGCTGATTTCTTGTGTGTACGTGAGCTGATCCGTGGATGGATGCACGCATGCGGATGCCGGATGCATGCGATGGCAGGCCTGGCTGCTTTTGATGTTCGTCGAGGTCGGGTGCTGCCGAGTCGCCGCGTGGCCGTCTGTGTCCGTAGCGAAACAACCGAGTATGCAAATTCCAGCCGGACGACCACTAGGTCGTGTAGTTGACTTTTGATCAGGTGCCGTGTGTAGGCACGATCGTCAGAGAATTCTCCCGATCCGATCTCTGCGAATATCATAGTGCAAGTCGACAGAAAAAATTCTTCCACATAATTAACTTGTATGAAACAGCTTAATAGAAAAATAGCACCTGATGCCTTGTTGCCTCGTGGCGTGATCCCTGATGGATTTTGGCTTGTACGAGCTGGCTAGCTCGTCTCGAACGATCGGACTTGTACGGGCGGCAGCTAGGAAATCGAACCGCCGGAGCGGTACGTAGCATTCGGTCTGGTAGACGCCGCGCACTGCCACCGCGTCGACGCCATGGTTTGCAAATTGTGATTTTGCATGTGCGCAGCTAGCAATTCAGTTTGCTTTTCTCCTTCCTCGATCCGCGTGCGAGTCAAACAAATAGTAGGAGTAGTTAGTTAGAGCTGGCCTCATGATCGACGCCGCCGCCTCCTGCTTGCCGATGCAAGCATGTTCACTAGTGGAGACATGCCCTTCTGTCCCGACTTGTGAGGGGCTTTAGTTCCGGTTGGCCAACCGGGACAGGCCAAGCGGGACTAAAGGCCCAACCTTTAGTCCTGGCCCGCTTACCAACCGCGACTAAAGGCCTTCCACGTGGCCGCGATACAGGGATTGGGCTGGAGGACCTTTAGTCCCGGCTGGTAATACCATCCGGGACTAAAGATTATTTTCCGAAAAAAAATTTCAATTATTTTTTCCAACATTTGTTTCAATTTTTTTTCCAACATTTGTTTTCTATCCGGGCTCTAATTAGAGGCGCCTCTAACTAAGCATCGTGTTGTGAATGCTCTCGTAATCCTAGCGTCTCCAATTTCTTTTTTCGAATTGTTTGACTCGTTACTCTCTCACTTGGACCATTTTTAACACTAATTACACTTAAACTTTAGTCAAATTCTAGTCTTGTTCAAACTTCCCGATCGGTCACTACTCCACCCTCAGCACGCTTAACTTCTCTGTTCCTTCCTGCTGTGGTCCCGCGAATCTGATTGTACCTTGTTGTCAATACTACCATATCAATCCTATTAACTCTTATACCCTTGTGTCACATGTCTGTATTTTTTGAAACAAAAAACAATTATTTAAGTAAACAATAAAATAAGTAATAATAATATTGAATTCCAATGAAAATAAAATAAGTAATAAAACTATTTTATTCATTTATTGCCATTTATTTATATAATATGGCATAATTAATACCTTTAAATCTGTAAATCGCAAATTGACAAATAATATATCCATAATATGGTATATAATATAACTTTAAATCTGTAAATATTTTATTCATTTTTTGTTATTATCATATAATATGGTATATAATATAACTTTAAAAAAATGCATTAACTATTATCTTTTCCATATTTTTGAATCTAACTAAACTTTCAACATGAAAAGTGTTTGAATTTGAATAAATAATCCAAAATCATTTTCTGTTTAATAAAATAATTATTCTAACTAGTCAAACTATTAACTATTTTGCCATTTTCATTTAAAAAATGCATTAACTATTATCTTTTCCATATTTTTGAATCTCACTAAACTTTCAACATGAAAAGTGTTTGAATTTGAATAAGTAATCCAAAACAATTTTCTGTTTTATAAAATAATTATTCTAACTAGTCAAACTATTAACTATTTTACCATTTTCACTTAAAAAATGCATTAACTATTATCTTTTCCATATTTTTGAATCTCACTAAACTTTCAACATGAAAAGTGTTTGAATTTGAATAAGTAATCCAAAACCATTTTCTGTTTTATAAATTAGTTATTCTAACTAGTCAAACTATTAACCATTTTGCCATTTTCAAAACTGGCATCAGCCTCCGCCGTCAACTAGTCAAACTATTAACCATGTATACATCTTATTTTCGCTAGCCAAGTCGGTGTTAAGTAGGACCAGTTGCATGATGAACAAACAAAGTATAGACATCGGAGGCCGAGACACTACGAGAATGGATCAAGGCGCCGATGGCCGGTCTCTACGCCGACGGCCAAATGTCAAACTATTAACATATGTGCATGTAAAGCAATGGTTGGGATCTAGATATGGCATCTACCAACCTTCTGTTTGCTATTCTAACTAAGTTATCCTATTCGATACGAGGCATCTGGAAACAATTTGGTTATTTCTCAAGTCTTGCCCAATTGATTTAAATATAGGAAACAATACGAGGCACCCGGAAATAATTTGGTTATTTCTCAAGTCTTGCCCAATTGATTTAAATATAGGAAACAATACGAGGCACCCGGAAACAATTTGGTTATTTCTCAAGTCTTGCCCAATTGATTTAAATATAGGAAACAATACGAGGCACCCGGAAACAATTTGGTTATTTCTCAAGTCTTGCCCAATTGATTTAAATATAGGAAACAATACGAGGCACCCGGAAACAATTTGGTTATTTCTCAAGTCTTGCCCAATTGATTTAAATATAGGAAACAATACGAGTCACCCGAAAACAATTTGGTTATTTCTCAAGTCTTGCCCAATTGATTTAAATATAGGAAACAATACGAGGCACCCGGAAACAATTTGGTTATTTCTCAAGTCTTGCCTAATTGATTTAAATATAGGAAACAATACGAGGCACCCGGAAACAATTTGGTTATTTCTCAAGTCTTGCCCAATTGATTTAAATATAGGAAACAATACGAGGCACCTGGAAACAATTTGGTTATTTCTCAAGTCTTACCCAATTGATTTAAATATAGGAAACAATACGAGGCACCCGGAAACAATTTGGTTATTTCTCAAGTCTTGCCCAATTGATTTAAATATAGCACATTTAGATCGACACATTGAGACATACGATCACATAGCACCGAGACACCTCCTAGCAATCTCGTAGCCTAGGCGAGCGTCCCGAGCGGCATACTTGATTCGATAAAAGCTCAATGGAAACTCTCCCCAACCTAATGCGAGGTTCTCTTCTTCCTCCTTCTTCTTCTCGTCCTCCTTCTTCTTCTTCTTCTTCTTCTTCTTCTTCTTCTTGTTGTTGTTCTTCTTCTTCTTCTTCTCAAGCGTTGTGCCAATAGTAACATTGGCTAGAGTATAGAGACTCGGAAGATTAGGGTACGTTGGTTAGGGTGAACGGCCCGCTGGAGGTCGACGGCGGACGAAATATGAATTCCGTAAGGCCCCAGCATACGCTGATCGTTGTTGATAGCCGCGCCGCAGAATTTGATGGTTTTGTCCATCAAGAAGTCCTTGAGGGCCTGCGGCACCCGATCAGCGTGACAAATATGGAGCACCAACGTGTCGGTCGCCACGGAGAGTTGCAGGACAGCGGCACGCTGCCTCTCCTCGGGTGTGGCGTCGGTGAACTCGCAGTCGAGGCCCACGATCTTCATCGGTGCGGCGTCGAGGTAGCGCCTCTTGACGTCGCGGATCCATCTCTCCACGGTTGATGCGCGGAGACTGACCACGACCTTGAAGTGCATGTCGACGGCGTCGTCCTTGTAGTGGTACTCCTCGGATCGAGGTGGGCGCGCGAGTGGCTCCATGGCGCGCGGCAGCGATTCGAGAGAGAAGATTAGAGAGAGGAGATGGTGCATTTGGCAAATGACACTGTAGCTCTCTTATATAGAGCTAGCAGGGGAGATGAGGAGGCTGGCCGTACGTGGTAATTAATCCGGCCATGTTTCAACTTCCCAAAATCCATTAAGTGATTTGATCAACTTCCAAAATCGTTTTCATTCCCCGTGTGATCAACGACCAGCGCGGGAACTGAAGGGTTCTCGTTTGAACAGCATTAGTCGCGGGTTGTATATAGGACCGGGACAAAAGGGTGGCAGCGGGCCGCAGACCCCTTTAGTCCCGGTTTGTATCTCAAACCGGGACCAAAGGTCCCTAACGAGCCGCGACTAATGGTTGCCGTACGCTTCGGCGTTTTCGGGGCGACGTGTCCGGACAATTAGTCGCGGCCCAGGCCGCGGCCGGGACTAATGGCCCGGACGAAAGGCCTCTTTTCTACTAGTGGTTGCTTCCCAGCGATCTGATACTATGATTTTTTTCTTCTTCTTCTCGCCGTATCTGCTTGATGGCTACGTCTCCGTGTAAGCTACAGATTTGTCGGGCACGTGGTGCGTCCACGCGTGGGCTACTGCCGGGGATTTTGATATTGATCCGGCGGGCCGGCCGGCACTCAGCATGAGATCAACCACCCGCGCGTGCATGGCGTCGCTGGTGTAGATCCGTCGGAGACGCTGCTTGGAGACGAGGATTGGATCGCAGAGGTTGTGCACGGACGCCGCCGCTACCCGAGGAAGTCGCTGGCTGTTTGTTGATGTCGAATTTGATCGCGTCGAAGCGGATGATCCGGCCAGAGCGATCTAGCCGCCGCCTTGTTTGACGAAGATTGGATCATACGTAGCTCCGCGCGCAGAACGCAGCCGCTGCCGCTAGATGCGATATGGCCGCCTTTGTCGATGAAGATTTGTCGTTGAAGATGATGGAGCCGCCGAAACCGCGATCCAGCACGCGTTCTTCCCACAGACGGCGCCAATTGACGTGGGGTTACCACGGCAAATCCCAAGGTCGAGATACCTAGGGTTTCGTATAGAGAGATAAGTTGGCGCGCTGCTAGTTCCGGACGGCTGACAAGTAAGGATTTACCCAGATTCGGCCCCTCATTGTGAGGTAAAGACCTACTCATGCTTGTCTGATCTATATATATGTATGGTTACACGGTGGCCGCAATGGCGATGGTGGTGGTGAGATGTGATCTCTCTATGGCTATGCGAGTTGTGGATCTTGTTCATGGGGGTGCCCCTGCCTGGCTTTATAAAGGGAGCCAGGTAGGGTTTACATGAGTTGTTGTCTTGGACTACAAGTTGTAGCTTCTTGGACTTCTTTGGGCCTCCAGGTATGTCTTTGTCTGGGCCGCATCAGGTATACCAATAGTAGGGGACCCGAAGGGTACATCCCCGTCAACGACCTCCGGGCTCCGATCCAGCGAAGCAACGGAAGTAGAAGACTTGGACCAGAGAAACCAGCAGCACGGCGGAGTGCGTATGGTGGAGAAAACCTCAACCCGTGCGCAACTCCATTTGCGGAGTCACGTCTAAACGGGTGAGAGAGAGAGAGAGAATTGTGATATTTTCAAAGGCATGGGGCACCTATATTTATAGGAGGAGGAG
Source organism: Poa pratensis (assembly GCA_947311845.1). Classification (NCBI taxonomy): domain Eukaryota; kingdom Viridiplantae; phylum Streptophyta; class Magnoliopsida; order Poales; family Poaceae; genus Poa; species Poa pratensis. The sequence goes on from CAMZMU010000084.1 coordinate 38,839,030, forward strand.
GGCTGCAACACCCCTTGGCTTAGCCATGTGGGAATATGGCCAATTCGGCCAAAGGTGGTGCGCCGGCCCTGGTAGGCCCCATTCGACCCAGCCAGGCCGGCTGCCCCTCTCCCTCCCCTCTCTGGTGCACCTCCCCCTTCATGGGCCTTCTCCTCCGGGAGTTGGCCCATTTAAGGTGGGCTGCCTTTTAAAATTCGAAATTAATTAAATAAAAATATATTTAACTATTAATTACACTAATTAATATTAAATACATATTATCTAATTTATTCCGGCTCCGAAAACTATTTCGTTGCCCTCCGAACTCCATCGGATAAGTCCCGGAACACTTCCGGTGTTCTTCTCTCTGTTTTCTTTTCTGCGTCCAATCTAAATAAACGTCACCTACCCTTAAGTGTGTCACCCTAGCGGTTCGGAAACACACAGACATGATCGAGACCCGTTCTCCGATCAATGACTAGCATCGGGGTCGTGGATACCCATAATAGCCCCTGTGCGTTCACGAATAACTTTGTCGTTCGAACCTTAGACGTCAAGTCTTAAACCTTTTGCCTGACGATACTTAGTTTTGTTCGAGACTCGATCTCCGGCATCACGATACCGAGCTTGATCTCGTTACTTGACAATACTATCTTTACTCGTCTGTGATATTACATCCCCGTGACCTAGTCACATGCTTGCAAGCTCATTGATGTAATCTCACCAAGTGGGCCCAGAGTATCTATCCTGCTATGCGGATTGGCAAATCCCGCTCTTGATCCCTCGCCTAAACTACGTCCTTCCGATACCCGAGAGGGACACCTTTATTGTCACACTATGTAAGATATGACGTTTGATGCAATCAAAGTATCTTCCAGAAACAACAATTAAAGTTGATCTCACGGTCGAAGGCGTAATGACTATGTCCTACAAATATTGGGTGTGTCCATCACATCATTCTCCTAATGATTGACTCCATTGTCAACTGACATAAATGTCACATGATCGGGAAACCTCGATCATCAATCGCACAACGGACTAGTAAAGAGGCTATTAGGGACCTGGTTGTTTACATACCACACGTATATTAATGTTTCCGCTTAATACAGTTATAGCATGGTATAAAACGTATTATGAACAAATGAGATATGACAAATAAAACATCTTTATTAATTGCATCTAGGGAATATCTCCTTCAATCTCCCACTTGCACTAGAGTACAAATTAATCTAGTTTACAACTTGGTAAAAGCTTAACACCTATAGCAACTTGGTGCATGCTTGTCTCGTGGAAGATGAATTTAGTCAACGGATCTCCCACATTGAGATCTATATGTACTTTGCAACACTTCTATGTCAACTCGTTTGACATCATCCCGATGACCCTAATTATGGTGTGTCCTATGTAGGTAGCGTTGAAGATAGGTTATTACCGAGTGACAAGGTATGATTCTGATATGTTTTTATACTTTTGTGTTGTTTTAATCATGAATTTTTTCCATGATTTATCCATCTAATTTGGTATAAGTTTTGTTTCTTTTCTGCTTTCATTTATACAGGAAAATGAAAACCAGGGAGAAAAAGGATACCAGAGGATGCATTGTTTGGGTTCTTTTGCAAAGCGCTTCTGCGTATATTATTGTCTTAATGTCACCAAATTTATATTTTTCTTGTGTCGCATCATTCGTAATGTGAACATTTTGTTTTTTTATATGCAGGCTATCAAATCACTTAAGAGGGACTTGTCTAATGTTTGCAATGACTCTGACATCTGGACAAATGTTTTATCTCGTTGTCACTATAAATATTGTGTATTGTTTTTGTTTTATTTATTTTTTATTTGTATTCCTGCTGCATTTCATTTTCCTGGTACTCAATCCCCTGTTTATGCATGCCAAGAATCGTAGATGTTACCTTTTTATGATATCTCTATTGTTCGTATTCATCTCCTTTCTTTTACCTTTTTTGTTGTAAGAAAGTAATTGTTGGATGGTTAACAGTTTCGTTGAATATAAGCTTGCATTGTCCTTGTTTCGACATATTTGTAGCATGACGCCGAACTTTGTTCCATTGCTGCTATACCTCGTACTGAAAACTATGTATAGATATTGGTCTTGCCTTTTTTGTATGATGTTGGCATAAGTAAAGACATTTTTCTGTTTTAAATTCATATATGCACTAGATATTTCAATGAAAAATCATATATGCACGAATGTAACAGACGACACCATTTAGATTCCCCTTTATGATTAAATTAAAAACTTTTAAACTCGAAGCCCACCGTGACCCCGGGCGGGTTGACTGCCGATCTTGGGGAGCCGCACGGGCTTTTCCTTGAGCCGTGCTGGCATAGAGCCCGTCGTGATAGCGAGGAAGGGCACGACGAACATGGAAGCGGTACGACACTCCTTCGTCATGGCTGTTTTCAGGTGGCTAGGAGATGCTAGGTTTATGAAGGTAGGACTAGTACTATATAAAGACCCGATCAAATATGCTCATCTTGCACCCCCCAACCATTGCCGGTGGCGAGTTAAGTTTGATGCACCGCACAATACACTTTGTTCCCTCGGAATAGAAGTTTTGGGCAAGATGAGAAATTCTTGGAAATGCGGCGGAGCTTGGGCTGGTTAACTGGGGGCAAATGGGCTGAGAGGACAAAAACTACACTGTTTTGGGCCAAACTAGGGGCAAATTGGCCAAATCTCAAGGATTCCTTCAGAAAACAGTGATGGGTTAGGGGAGGGGCGGCGGTCCCCTCGCTTCAACGCAACTCCGCCATTGAATGTAGTGTTTGTGGCCACATCCTCAACCCTTGTAATATAATGTCTTTTTGACTTCCTACATGCGGTTCACATCACATGTCCGCAACCCTTAAACGCAAGGTCACCTGTGAAGCATCTCTACGAGGGACTGGGATCCAATGACTAGTACTTCACAAAGCTGCAACTTTAGCCTTCTAAATTCATATATGCACTGACGTAATAGACGACACCATTTAGATTCCCCTACATGATTAAATTAAAAACTTTTCTCTCTCAGACGATGTTGACTTAGTCACGACGAGATGTTCGAAACTAAACCCTCACTAGTACAGAAAAGCCTTTCTGTGGCGCGCCACAGAAAGCTCGCCACAAAAATATTATTTCTGTGGCGCACCCCCAGATGCGCCACAGAAAACAACAATTTTGTGGCGCACCCCTACCCCGGTGTGCCACAGATTTTTTTTGAATTAAAAAAAAAGGGCGGCCAGATCTAGATCTAGGATTTTCAAAAAATCCAAAAAAATCCAAAAAATAACAAAAAAATCAGAAAAATTCAGAAAATGAAATAATTTGGAAAACCCAAAATATTTGAATTTTTTGAGCATTTTTAACACTCCAAGCATATCTCAAATGATGACTTCCCAGCAGGTCACCCATCATCAGATTGCTCCAACCCAAGCACGCTTAACTTCTAAGTTCTATTCAATTCAACTACCCTCATGCTACTCAAGTTCTTATTGATAATAGTATCATATCAACCCTCTTAACCCTTGTGTATGTGTATATATGTGTGTGTAGTTTATGTGTGGTATGTGTATATATGAGTTTTTAAAATAAAAAAAATCAAAAACTTCAGAAGGAAGTTCAAAAAATTCAAAAAATCCAGAAAATTTCAAAAAATTCAACAAATCCAAAAAATCTGAATTTTTATTTTTTTTGATTTTTGATTTTGTAGAAAAAAATCTTCTTTTTGAAATAACTTTTTTTCCTTTTGGAATTTGGAGGATCTGAGAAAAGTTCACTGGGTAAACCCGGGTGAAGGTGAGCTCCAATTTTTCTCTAGTTTTTTTTTTTTGATATATTAAACGCATTTTTTTGACATCGTATGCAAAAGTTATGGCCGTTCAAACTTTTTTTCTTCTATTTTTTGCAAAAAAGGTCAAAATTCATATTTCAAAATTTCTATACCTACTAGAGACTAAAACCTAACTATATCTCAAAAGATTTTATTTTTTGAAGGTTTTATCATTTTCTTTTTTTGTTTGCAAAACTGGAAAGACGATCCGGGGGGTGGGTGGGGTGGGTGGGTGAGATCCGATTTAAAAAAAAAAAACTGTGGCGCATGGGGCCTGGTGCGCCACAGAAGTTCTGATTTCTGTGGCGCATGGGTTGGGATGCGCCACAGAATGGCGCATCTGGCCCATGCGCCACAGAAAGGTCAAATCCTGTGGCGCATCTGGCCCGTGCGCCACAGAAAGTAGGCATTCAGTGGCGCATGGGACCTCCACGTGCCACAGAATGTGAAACTTTCTGTGGCGCACCAGCTTAGGTGCGCCACAGAATCTTTTTTTGTAGCGCACGGCTCAATGGTGCGCCACAAAATGTGGATCCACAGAAAGCCAGTTTCCTACTAGTGCCTATGTTGCCATGTTTTGGCAACTTCTTATGTCATTAATTATTATCATCTTCATGTGCACCATTATGTACCAATGTAAGGCTTCATGATACTTCATGTGGAGTGGTATTATCTCTTAGGTCTTAGAAGCGGTTGGACCATTGCTTTTCACCTATGTGTATCATTGCAAATGTTTAGAAAGTATAAAAAAATATCCGATAACCATGTGAATTATGAAGGTAATTTTTCGCTACTAATCTGTCAACCATAGCGTTGTAATCCGGTAACTGCTGTGACGAAACGAATTCAACATACCCGATATGTAGCTTTGTTGCAAATTTATAAATTAATATAGTAAACCCTATACAATTATCCTTATAACTGTTCGTTGCTAACATGATAGCCATAATACCATAATCTGGTAACTGGTGTGAAAAAATTCGCACATGGTCTAATTTTGAAACCCTCATCGAGACGCATACAACGATATAGTCGGATCGCTAAGAAATAACGACCTCCGGAGTAGAATTGATGGTGCCACCCATAAATTGGCAGACTACTACATGTATGTTCTCTCCCCTATTGGAAAAAGAACACATGCAAATTATGAGCCCGCTTGGTGAACACTTGGGTGGAGTCCATATCGCTTTTCTTATCGGCAATAAAAAGTTCATATAGCTAAGGTTTTCAATTTCCTGTTTTGAATATACAGTTACTTCAACATATAGCTCCCCCGCTCCCCTGATTCTTAGGGAAAAAATCACCGCATACAAACGAGGCGTAAGCTTTTCCATGAAACGTTTTCTTTATTTTGCCACGAGATTTGATGTCAAAAATATTTCACCGAGGAGCAAATCCGAACATAGTAGCATGATAGCAAACGCAATAACATTGGCCGGCTGAATTTGCTTAATTTGTGTGAAGCTGTGGATTGGCGAATGCATCATCCACGATATGGAAACGGCCGTAGCACATCAATCGTCACGCGGACGCGCCATCGCCGCCGAACGCGTCCTCCAGAAATCCACCTTGTCCGAGATGGCCGACGTCGCCGGCCTTCTCAAGGATCCATTCGCCGCCGCCGACACGGAACAGGCAGATCGAAGTGTTGAAAAGCTTCCCACGCACCGGGCTGGTCGGGTCGGCGTGCAAGCAGAGCTCCTCTGCGCTCGCGCCATGGGTGACCACGATCACCCGTTCGCCTGTCAGCACAATGAAACAAATGGTCAGATCGTTTCTGCTCACTAGCGACTGTTCGAAAGCTATGTTCAAGTGTTAAACTGAGTCAATTGTCTGGGTGCTGCTGCTGCCTACCCTTGTGTTTCCCAGAAACTGTGTTCAGGTATGAGACACACCGCCGGGACAGCTGATCAAGGCTCTCTCCACCACCCTGCATAAAATGGAGAATACTTGATAACAAAATTTGGGACGCAATGCACAAGTATAATATTCCATGTGAAGTAGTTTTTATCTGTTTGGAATGTCCGAATTTCACAAATGCGGTTCTATTTCTGCAGGAATAGAGAAAGTTTCTGATGTGAAATAAGCTTTTCGATCGACAGAAAGTTTACGGGGATTTCTTGGGTCCTGCTCCTTCCATCAGAGAATATCTCAGGGTTCCTTCTGACGGCGTCTTCGAACACCAAGCCGTGGAGATCTCCCATGTGCCTCTCTCTCAGCGCTGGATCAAACACCAGCTGAAACCAAAGGGAGCAATTGAACGGATCAAGAATAAACATCCACGAAATAGTCAGCAAATTAACTCGCTGAGTGTCAGAGAGGTCGAATGTGACACACATACGTCGGATACGCCGCAGGCTGTGGCTATGATTTGCGCGGTCTCGGCGGCGCGCCTGAGGTCGGAGGAGTACACGGCGGCCGGCTTGGCTTCCCTCGAGAGCCGGCGCGCGACCTTCGATCAAATCCAGATTCAAACAGGAGTACCCCGGAGTAAATTCTTGCTATGTCCCTGCATCATGATTCAAGGAACCGGCGCGTACCACTAGAGCTTGACGTCTGCCGGTCTCGTTGAGCTCCGGATCCATTTGCCCTGGATCATATGGGAGGCGTTCCATGACGTCTCGCCATGCCGCACCACCAGCACCTCTGCGAACTGCTCGTTGCGCGTGGGGAAGGCAGCAGGAGCAGGAGGAGACGTCGCTGCTCGATCGGCCATGGTGGTGTGTGGCGTCTGCTACCCACTAGGCCACTACAGAGGAGGGAGCATAAGATACTATCTCGGGTGTTAATTAGTTGCTGCTGGCTTGCAACTTCCAGGAAAGAAAGCATTGCGTCTGGTTGCATTGTTCTGTTCTGATTATCTTATCATTTGTTTGACTGCAAACCTAGCCGGAATCTCGTGCTGTTATTTTAATCCAAGGCCCAATATTGTGAAAAAAATGATTTCTACGTGGGAGAGCCACGTGATTTTTGATAGAGGAGGATGCAACATCACCAAAATTGCAAGCATGAGGACTTGAACTCGGATGGGTGGGAAGGCATCAGCCCCTCCCCACCACTAGGCCATGCCTTAGTCTGCAAGGCCCAATATTGTTGTGCCAGTCGGTTAAACAAAACGAAGTTCAAGATTACTACTCAGGAAGATGCTCTCCATGAGAAAGAAAATGTGAGAGGGAGGACAACAACAATGGACGAAACAGCACACGCGCCTTAATTAAGTACATCTCGCCAAGAGGATAATACAAAATGCAGGTCTGAATCACGGACGAACTGGACCAGGAAGAGCATGTTCCTGATAGATGAAATAACTATCGCTTGTATTGATTGGTTCGGTATTACATAGTATATATAGTACATCAGGCATAACCGACATAGGTTAGGGTTTCCTAGTCTAATACATGACGTATCCGTCAATACCCCCGCAGTGTCGACGTCAGGTGTCACGATGTTGAGACCAAAGTTTTAAATAGCGGGCTATTTCATTTAGCGGCAAGTCCGGCAGAAGCTATAAAAGGCTATAGCGGAGCTATAGCGAAGCTAAACGCATTTAACGTTTTTCTTAAGTAATGAAAAAATAGTCTACAATCAAGCATCATATATTACATATCACATATATTTGACATACATATTCACATATATCTTAGAACCAAGCATTGACTAGAAATTATAGCTCAATAACTAAGCTTTGCATCAATCCACCATATATACAGTAAAAAGAAGAAGAAATAATATGGTAGATGGATAACTTTATGATACTAAATTGTGTTCCTTTTATGTCTGTAGCGGCTTAGCAGGCTAAATGACTCCAAATTTAGCGCTATAGCGGGATTTAGTGGGCTATTAGCGTCCTTTTCAATTTAGCGAAAATTGTATAGCTTTAGCGGGAGCACTCTTCAAAAGCTATAGCGGGTTATTTAAAACTTTGGTTTAGACTGGAGTGTATGTCGATGAAAGGAGCAGTCGGCAATCCTTTGGTGAAGATGAAACCAGGCCCGAGGAGCTTGTTTGAGTCCATACAAGGATTTACGAAGAAGACATACGAGATTAGGAGAAGTAGGGTGTTCGAAGCCTAAAGGTTGTTGGCAGTAGACAGTTTCATTGAGAGTACCATGCAAAAACGCATTTTTAACATCAAGCTGGTGAATAGGCCAGGAGGAGGAAACCGCAATACTTAGAACGACGCAGATGGTGCTTGGTTTAACCACGGGAGAAAAAGTTTCATCAAAATCAACACCGTGTTGCTGAGAGAATCTGCGGCATACCCAACGTGCCATGTAGCGAGCAAGAGAACCATCAGCATGAAATTTGTGGCGAAAAACCCATTTGCCCGTGACAACATTAGCATTGGAGGGTTTGGGAACAAGAGTCCAAGTGTGATTTGCAATGAGAGCATCATACTCGTCACGCATGGCAGCATGCCAAAGAGGGTCGAGGAGGGCACGCTTATAAGATGTGGGAACTGGCGAGATGGAGGGTGTAGCAGTTAGGTTTAGCTTGCGGATGGGTAGCCCAAATCCACGTTTCGCAGGAGTACGCATGGTATGGTCGTTTTGAGGAATAGGGACCAAGACAGCATGGGGAGGGATAGGATGATCGAAGGAAGTAGAGGGATGTTCAGTCGCGGCGTCAGACGCGTCAGATGGTGGTGTGGCGGGCGAGACTTGTGTCCCGGTAGAAGATGGTGTTGCGGGCGAGGCCGCTGCCCCGGCAGAAATCTCTGCCGCGACAGGAGGTGGTGCTGCGGGCGAGGCCGCTGCCCCGGCAGGAAACTCTGTTGCGGCAGGAACTGCCGCTGCAGAATTTTGTGCCCCGGCAGGGAGTGGGGAAGGAGAGAGTTGGGTGGGGGTACCGAAGGGGTGTAATAAAGGAGAGGGGTGGTCCTGTGAGGGTGGCGTGGGTGTTGTTGAAGAGGAGGCATAGGGGAAAATGTGTTCGTCCAAGATTACATGACGAGAGATGAGAACACGTCTGGAGGACGGATCATAGCAGCGAGAACCCTTGTGATCGTCAGAGGGGCCAAGATAGACACATGGGAGAGAACAAGGTTCTAGTTTGTTCTTAGCAGTAGCAGCAATGTTGGGAAAACATAGGCATCCGAAGACACGGAGAGAAGAGTAGTCGGGATGATCAAGAAAGAGAGATTGGAAAGGTGTAGAAAGAGGACATGTTTTGGTGGGTCGGATGTTAAGAAGAAAGTTGGCTGTGCGCAGGGCTTCTGCCCAAAAAGAAGAGGGTAGGGAGGCTTGAATAAGCAAGGTGCGGAGAATATCATTGATTGATCGTAGAGAACGTTCGGCTTTTCCGTTTTGGGGAGAAGTATATGGGCAAGAGAATCGAAGAAGGGTGCCGATGGAGAGAAAGAAGTCACGGTTGCGGGTGTTGTCAAACTCTGGTCCATTGTCACATTGGACAAAGCGAATTGGAAGACCGAAGTGCACAAGAGCGTATTGGCGAAAGTGAATAAAAATTGTGTGAACTTCAGATTTTGCACGAAGAGGGAACGTCCATATATAATGTGAATAATCATCAAGAATTACAAGATAGTACTTAAATCCAGAAACACTAGGGATAGGAGATGTCCACAAATCGCAATGTAAAAGCTCAAAGGGAAAAGTACTAACTGTTGTGGATAGAACTAGGAATACAAAATTCTTGAAGAAGAGACGACAATGTGGTTTTATTTGGGTGTCCAAGCCGACGATGCCAGAGATCAACGGAGGCGTGCAGAGCATGAGGAGTGGATGAAGGCGCGCCATGGAGAGGGTAAAGATCACCCGAGATATTGTAGCGAGCCAGGACCGTACGGGTAGTCAGATCCTTCACAGATAAACCAAAAGGGTCAAACTCGAGAGAGACAGAATTATCAACAGTAAACTGCCGAACATAGATGAGATTTTTAATTAAGGATGGGGAAACTAAGATGTTGCGAAGAATAAAATCATGATTAGAGGTGGGAATATATGAGTGACCGGTGCATGTAATACATTCGTTGTTTAGGGTGAAATTGTTCATTGCGGCGAGGAAGGCCGCCTGTTCCCAAATTGGCGGTGCAGATGATGCAGGTGGCGTAGGAGCGGCCGGCAGTGGCGGCAAGTAAGGTAGAGCTGGAGGCGCACCATGCATGTAGGGTGTGGTCGGTGGAGTAGCAGTGAAGCCCGGCGGTGCACCATAGTAGACGGAAGATGGCGCGGGAGCCCCGTACGCCGGCTGAGCAGTGTAGACATGCGAGGGTGGCCGGGAGCGAAGCGGACCAGGGGCACCTGTCGAGGGGCGAAGACCAGGACTCCACATGCCCGTGTAAGCGGGCGGAGCACCATAAGGAGAGGGCGCCGTCCATGGCATAGGCCACGCCTGCATGAGACCCGTCCAGGGATCATGTGGAGGGTGGATTGATGGCGTAGTAGTAGGCGCGACCGGCGGCGGAGCTGGTGTCGAGGACGATCCGCCAGAGGGAGACGCACCAGTGCGAGGTTGCGGAGGCCGGTAAACTGGATTTTTGCCTCGGTAGTTTGGAGTTGGGCGCCAGCCAGGGGGAGGCTGCGGTGTAGGCAGGATTGCAGGAGCCGAAGAAGCCGTAGGAGGAGCCGGGGTCCGTGTCCCGGCATGGAAGAGTTGCTGCGGATGCGCGGCCTTGCGAGCTTGTGTCTGTGCTTCGAGCTGCAGCATGGATCGGACTTCGGCGAAGGAGGGACGTGGCCGCATCATGGGGATGAAGGCGATCTGCTTGTCGAATTGCTCTCCCCGTCCGACGAGGAGAGCGTTGATGAGGGTACGATCGTCCACGGGATCACCAAGCTCGCGAAGCTCGTCGCCGATGGCCTTGAGACGCTGACAGAAGACGGTGACTGTCGAATCTCCTTGGGTAGTGGTGCGAAGCTCGCTGTGTAAGGTGTTGATGCGGGCGTCGCTGTTGTCCTGGAAGAGTTGGTGACAGAGATCGGCGGCTGTGGCGCCATCGTTGGAGACGAGATTGAACAACTCGGTGGAGATGCGAGTGTAGATCCATTGTATGATCGCCAGATCGTCTTTCACCCAGCGCGGGTTGGCGAGCTGCGAGACCGAGGAGGCCTCGATGTGATGCCGGAGACCGCAGCGGCCAAGATGAATATGAAACAAGTGTCGCCAATGATAGTAGTTGTGTGAGGCGAGATCAAGGCAGACGGGGATGAAGGAGGAGACGTCGGCAATCGAGTCGGCTAAGGAAATTGCAGGAATTTGCATTGGTTGTTGGATAGAGGTGGATAGTTGGGTAGAGGAGGAAGAAGGAGCGCCAGCGGCGGTTTTGGCGGTGGAGCCATGCTAGGAGCGGAAGACCTAGACGTCTGATACCATGATAGATGAAATAACTATTGCTTGTATTGATTGGTTCGGTATTACATAGTATATATAGTACATGAGGCATAACCGACATAGGTTAGGGTTTCCTAGTCTAATACATGACGTATCCGTCAATAGTTCCCATTTGGCCGGATGTACACACACTTGCTCATCAGGCAGAGGCCTCGCCGCCGCCGCCTGCACCCTCCTCTAGAGCGCCGTTCCCGTCGAGGTGGCCGATGTCGTCGACACTCACGCGGACCCACTGCCCGGTGACACCGGAGACGTGGAAGACGCTCAGCGAGGTGTTGGGGATGTTCCGGCGAACCGAGCTGCCGGGGGGATCGGTGTGCTTGCAGAGCTCCATTATGACCTGGCCGTGAGAGACCACGATCACCCGCTCCCCTGTCAAACGTAGCAATATTCAGAGTTTTGTTAGGATTCAGTTACGGACAGTGCAGTGTAACAAACCGCAAAGGAATTCGAGAGGTCGATCATCGCCGCTTACCGATGTGTTGCTGAGCGATTTGCTCCAGAGATGAGACGCACCGCTCCGACAACTGGTTAAGGCTCTCTCCACCACCCTTAAAATGATGAGTTCAAAATTTACAGGATTTTCAGAGAAGAGCACCACACTGGTACAAGTACTAATAACCGGTCACTGTTTTGGTCTAAGCAAAGCTAGTAATCTCTAGAGAGGTGTGCTCTTTACCGGGATTTCTTGGTCTCTGTAGTCCAAATCCAAACCCTTGTTAGGATCAAAGATACCGAAACCTTTGAAAGCCCTGGGTTTTGAACAAATGCATCGTCCCACGTCACACCTTGGAGATTCCCCATGTGCCTTTCCCTGAGTCCTTCATTCAGCACCAGCTGAAAACCACCCAAAATAATACTAGTCATGAATCATGATGAGGCAGCAAAAAATGTGCCATGGAGCTTTGGTCCTGATGACTCCTCCTACTAGCTATCTGAATCAGAGTATTCTTACGTTTGATACGTCACAAGCTTTAGCTATGGTTTGTGCGGTCTCGGCAGCACGCTTCAGATCGGAGGAGTACACGGCAGCCGGCTTGGTTTCTCTCGACAGACGACGGGCCACCTAACGATCGATTTCGCATCAGATTCAGACAAATTCCAAAAAAATGTCGGTACCTCAGTGCTACAGCAATGGAACTCCTGATATATGTTCACGATTGATGCATCGAAAACATGAGAAAATGAACTATGCGATATACATACCACGACTGCTTGCTGCCTGCCAATCTCATTCAGTTCTGGATCCATTTGTCCCTGTTGCAGGATTAATTCCAAAAAACGTTCTATCAAACACAGAACTATCTTATCCAAATGATCAGGACTGTTGATAGTTACATGCTACTACATGAATGGCACGAAGACCCAATAACAGATGCTTGAGCTCCTAAATCGAATGCAGAATCGGAGATGTTTATTCTAAGCTTAGTCCTGTGATTTGTCTTTATTTGCCAGAATGAGCGATACAATCGTGAAGCCTAAACTGAGCAAGATAGAATCATGGAGTCGATCGAACAGCAGAGCAGCATGGGACGGAGAAGAACGAGGAGGGGGGATTAGTCAACGGACCTGAACGAGGCGGGAGGCGTTCCACGACGTCTCCCCGTGCCGGACCACCACCAGCTCCGCGAACGGCTCGCCGCCATCGCCGTGCGGCAGATTCGGCGGCGGCATGGCTCGGCTGGCTGGCTGACCTGCTAGCCGCCCGTAGCCGAGAGGGAAGGACCGATACCACTTGACGGGAAGTCGGGAATACCACGAAAGTACCGGGCACCCACCAACTTGATGACGAGATCTTCTTGTCCAACTTAATTAGGGTGGCCATATCTCGGTATTTGTCAACATCCGCACTGATTTACTCAAGACGCACAAGGAAAAAAGGTCACCATTTGGTCAACGGTTTGCATTCCGACTTGCTTCAAGATGCAATCACCTTTTTTGGTTGCTAATCTTACTTTCACAAATCTCGTGGCTAGCATATGAAACAATCTTTAACAACCGTCTTCCTCCACTACGAAAATTATGGGGGATCAAATGATCTACTAGCAATAGCAAGTACCCCCTTTCACCAACCCTTCTTTCTTAAAACTAGTAGTCTCCACTAACCGGATGAAACCACCTTGAAGGGCTTTTTCGATTGCAGGATTAGAAAACACAGGAATTTGATAAGATTGCAGGTGCAAAACAGAGGATTACAAAACAGAGAAAAACTAGAGGAATGGTCATTTGGATGGAACACAGGAAAAATACAGGAAAAGTGCCTCGATCCTATGCGAATGAGTGTAAAAAAGAGGTTAGAGTGGATGTTAAAATTCCTATGGGATTGGGGCATAGGAATTCAATCCATAGGAATTTTGGAGGTATCATTTCTTTGATCCAAATGGATTGCTTAGGAAAAAAATCCTATGGATTGGAATTCTCCAACATTTTTATGAAAATAGTTCAATCTAAAGAGGCCCAAAGTACTTACCCAGTTAGCCTAGCCGGTACAATCTCCAATTCTGTTAGGTTATGCCAATTTAACAGCAATCCTCCACAATTAGTAGTTGATCATATTTCTATAAAGTAGCCCACTTGAAATCAGATAATCCATATACAGAAAGTATTATTTGACGTGCGCGCACATTTGTCTCGGGGCTTCATTGTGCCCTGAATTTTCAAAATGGGAAATTTCTAGAGTTAAAAAATTCAAATGTTTACCATGAATAAGTATAGATGTGTTTTACATCTCTGTTGAATTATATTAGCTAAGTGTATGCCACAGATCTCTCCTACTCGTTCAAAACACTGTTATGAAGCTAAAAGCAACAACATTATACCATGGATCGACATTGATCATCGCGGATATGACATCTAAGTTTGTGGCAAATGACATATTTTGAAGGGCGCCGCCCTCAATGTTGCAGAGGCATAGCTATCTATATTGTAAAGCAAGTTGCAGAAATACAACATTGAAATAGAGAGGGGGAGAACGGAAGGGGAAGGGGGTGCATGAACCATCACCAACTCCAACTTAATAGTAAAGATTAAGTAATGTTGGAATATTAAACAATTTATGTATGAGATTTATTATCAAAAGCTACATCGGATATGCAGCAGTAGATCTAACCAGATACAACGAACAGACACGTCTAGCAGATCTATATATGGACCAAATATTAGTGCAAACAGAGAGAATTAGCACTTACGTGTTGACTCGGAAGGTCCCCACCATAGTGTTGTCATTACCGGTGACCATGGTGGTGATGAGGAAGCTGTCAAAAGGTTGGCCCAGATGTATTCGAAAAGCAGTCACGCCGAGATGCTTCCCAAAACCTTATCGGCCCTCTCCTGGTGCAAAATCTTAAGGGACGGGGTTTCGAAAGCCTGCTCTTTCGAACGGCCGTGCACGAGGTCGCTAGGAATGAGAAGGCTGGAAGTAGCACGGTAAAAGGAACTATACAATGGAGACATGAGAGTGGTATCCGGGTTGGTCCTGGATCTCTCCATCTTGTTCTATGTGTCCTGAGGAGACAGAGAACAAACTCGCGACGCGGTGGAAGAAACGATGTCAAGCATGCACATCATGTTGCCACATACACACAGTTGATGCACCAGCTAAAATTAATCTTTCACAAAAAGAGCTCGAAATAAATGGGTTTTTGAGATATTGGAATTTGTTGGGCTAATTAATGGGTCAAAGCCCAACAAAATCCAACAATTTATAGGCTACGTAAAAAGACGAATGTGTCGTTCGAAAATTCTTACTCGTACATACTACTCCGTACATAACTATTTGAACATTATATTTTTGACAAAGGAGGGAGTAGCTCATTTTCGATTCAGCATCATTCAGGTTATACCTCTGTCCAATATGGTGTACTCCATCCGTTCCTTTTTACTCTACATATTAGGATTGTCTTAAGTCAAACGTTCTAAAGTTTGACCAACTTTATAGAACAAAATACCAACATTTATAATATCAAAATGATATAATATGAAAATATATTCCATGGTGAATCGAATGATATTGGTTTGATACTACAAATGTTGATATTTTTTCTAAAATTGGTCAAAATTTAGCGAGTTTGACTTAAGACAAATCTAATATGCAGAGTAAAAAGGAACTGATGGAGTATCTTCCAAGTATTGTGATGATTTTATACTGGTTGAGATCAGCTCGTTGCTGATTTGACACCCTCGTACTAGTATAAATTTGACAAATTGTTTATTTAGTCTGAAACCTGGTTTGAATTTCAAACAATCAATCATATCTCCTTTCCCGGTGGGGCACCGCCGCACCGGCGCAATGCCCAACGGCTGGCCCCCACCCTCCCGCTCTCACATCGCATCTCCCACCTAAATCGCACTCAGAGCTATAACAAATCCACGCCCAAAACTTTGATGCTACAGCCATGGAGTACTATCGATCGACGAATGCAGCATGAGCAGAGGTGCGGCCCCGATCCACTCCGGCGAGCTCCCGAGGCCGCTGCCATGGCAGCGGAGAGCTGCCACTCCCGTAGCATCTCCTGGTTCGTCAAGTCCTGCATCCCCGCTGACCCCTCCCGTCAAATCTCCGTCCCCGTTCCCATGCCCATCCCAATCCCCGCTCCTGCTGCTGCTCCGTCCACTACCAGCTTCTGCGGCCCCGCCCAACCACCACCGCCAATCTCCGCGCTGCCGGACGACCTCATCCTCGAGTGCCTTGTCCGCGTGCCGCGAGTCTCCCTCCCGCCGCTCCCCGCCGTCTGCCGCCGCTTCGCCGACCTCCTCGCATCCCAGGCGTTCCTCCAGCTCCGCGGCGCGCGGGGCCAGCTCCACCCGTCCCTGCTCGCCGTCTCCGTCTCCGACCACGGCGGCGCCTTCGCCCAGGCGCTGCTACAGTTCCGGCCAGGGCAGCAGCAGCAGGTCCAGGTCGCCGCGCTGCCGCTGCCGCTGGCTCTGCTGCATTGCGGCGGCTCCGTGTTCGCGCACGCGCGCGCCGTCGCGCTGGGCCGCGAGATCTTCCTCCTCGGCCGCGGCGCCACGCTGCGGGTGGACGCGCTCACGGGCGCGGCGCGTGCCTGCGCGCCCACGCTGTTCCCGCGTAAGAAGTTCGCCGCCGCCGCCGTGGGTGAGCGGATCTACGTCGCCGGCGGGTCCGCGCGGACCGGTGCGGTCGAGGAGTACGACCCGGTGACCGACGCCTGGCGCGTGGTCGCCGAGGCGCCGCGGAGGAGGTACGGTTGCGCAGGGGCCGGGGCAGGCGGCGTGTTCTACGTCGCCGGCGGGGTCGCGGTGTCCGGCGACGGCGCGCGGGCGCTCGAGGCGCACGTGTGTGCCGGGTCAGTGGACGCGCTGCACGTCGCGTCCGGCGCTTGGGCGCGCCCGCGGGCGCTGCCCGGCGGCGGCTGCGTGGTCGGCGCCTGCGGTGTCGGTGACCACCTCTACGTGGTGGCCAGCCACGCGGTGGAGCTCTCCTTCTGGAGATGGCAAGGCGGCGCCGGCCGAGGCAGCGACCTCAGAGCTGGTGGAGGGTGGGTGGCGCTCGAGGCGCCGCCCATGCCGAGGGGATCGGTGGGGCTTGGCATGGCGGTGCGGGTGGCGATGGCTGGCATCGGGCGTGAGACCGTGACAGCCGTAATGAGCGCGGCAGCCGTGAGGGGCCACATGGCGGCGGTGACCGGTCCGTTCGAGGGGATGGTGCTGGCCTACGACATCCCCAGCGGCAAGTGGAGCCGCGCGCCGGACCTGCCGCACGGATTCCGGCGGGCCGCCTGTGCTGGCGTCGAATGCTGACAGCGTGGGCCGGTGACATCTCTGCTTGTTCGGTAGGTTTGACGCGGTGTGCGTCGGCGCAATCTTGGGGTTGTCTGATTTGATATGAACGTTGGCGGGATGATTCGATTACAGTTTTTTAATTATGTGATGATGCCGAAATTGGCGTCGTATTCAGTTGAAGATATTGGGCCATTTCACAAAGTTCAGACTGTGATGAGTGCAGCGTAGTAAGGAATCATCACATTCAGTGGCCAATCAAGACTAATCAGATAGCTCTGGACATGTAATCCGTCATTTCGTAGCCCCATGCAGGTTCCCCAAATGCTGCCACTAGAAAAACTGAAGTGATCTGAAGAAAAGAAGATCATCGCAACATGCTCGTTCAGTTTTTTTTGCTAACTAGTTGGCATGAACATGCAAATGCACGTTTTCACAACTAAGGGGACAATTTACAAATAGGAATAGACCGTATCAGGGTATATGAATAACTTCTTTTACACTTATGATTTCTTCATGAAGTAGGTCTTCTGATGAATATGACAATTGGTGTGACGATTTTTGTGTGTGGAAATATAGGAACACAAGAGTTTGATTTTCAAGCACTCATCGAGGCGAATGCAATGGTGAAAACGTATCACTAATCAGATCAATGCTTTAGGGAATAACCAATTATAAATAACAGTTACTATTTTATAGGAACGCACATGTATTTTGCTGTGAATTACATAACGTAGCCGCTCAAGACTATCAGCTTCCGTGGTAGTTTGCTGCACACGGGCTCAGAGTGCGCATTACCATACGGTCCACAGCCCACAGCCGAAATTCCTGTTAGCTTTTCCGAAGAGTGGAGCCAAATTGTTATAAAAATTACTAAGTAGTGTACATATAGTAGAAATTAGTGGTCAGATTCAGACAAATAAAAATCCTAACAGCATACACCAGATGAAGAAGATTGGAGAGAGCCACAGCTTGCGCTTGCCTGCGATCGATTTACGAACAAAGCAAGTCCTCGGAACAACCACCACTTTGCTTCAAGAAAACATGCAGAAGATTCACGTTCCTGAACCACAAAGCGACCATCTTCAATTGGCCGCAGCAACTGCCAAATCTATCGCGGCCTCCCGCCGGCTGCTGCACATCGGACGAACCCCGTCCAGCTCGACGTCGACAAACTCCACCTCGTCCTGCCATGGCGCGTCGGTGGACGGCTATGTCGGCAACGCCGACGCGACGGGGAAGACGACCGAGCTCATCGTAGTACGTGTGCCTCGTACCTGGTTAATTACAACATGGTACGTGTGCGTCCTCTGAGATAAAAAGGCACGTAGTTGTGTTCAAAGTTTGTACTGTATTTCTGTTTCTCTTGTGGCAGGCTGGGCCATTCTGACCTCCGTTGTTTGGAGCCGGGAACGAGGGGTCTCAATGGGGAGCATCCTTTTGGGAAAAGCTTGAGGGCACAGGGGAGAAGAAGAGATCAGCGTACAGTGAGAACTCATCTGGTGATTTTAATAACTCCTATGAAAATAAAGCAGATACTAGAAACTCCAGTACGGCTGCAGAGGTGAGATCGGATGCTACGTCCCCGTTAAAGAAGAATTTTCAGAATAAACACAAGGCAGGGGCACAGAATCAAGTTTACAAGAAGGTCGAAAGGCAGCTTCTTGGTAATGGGACACATATTGATGGTGTTGCAGACCGGAGTATAGTTCCCACTACAACACACTAGGCACGTAGAGACGCTAAATTTAGTCCAAGAGACGCGATATTTCATCTCTACATGACTGTACAGCCGCTTCTGTAAAGCGTCACTGGAGCGTCTCCTTATCCACCGTCTCAAATGATATAAAGACGCTTGACAATGCGTGCCTACATACGTAAAGACGCTTCAAAGAGATGTTTCAAAGCATGTCCACGCATGTAAAGACGATTTAATAGATACAACTTTCAAACGTCTCTACTAATATAGACACGCCTTATTTGCGTCGAAACAGAGGTTAGAGATGTTTTTTCGGTGTACATGTTATAGATTATATATACGTGAGTTTATACGTATTATGTACACATGATGTACATTCATGTTCGAACGCAGTATGTATATACATATTTACAACATTTTGTACATACATCATTTTAGGGAAACTGGTTATCTATTTTCCGTACAAGGCAGGACCATTATAAGCAGCGAACAGTGCAAATTGTACAGTAAATCCAAATGATTGCAATAATAAAAATCGGAACTGAATAAAATATTATATTAATAAGTTGGAGATACATCGGTACAGATCGTGAACAGGAAAACCATAAAATATCCTATATATTCATCAGCTATATTTCTAAACAGAGAGTAAATCAGTCCACAGTTTTTTCTTGAGGTATAAACTAATGCTTTGTTTCCTCCATCTTCAGTCAGTTCAATCTCGTTTAGCTCCACGATTAACCTGAAAAGCACGTCACCTGAAAACACAGTCATGACGAAGGTGAGACATTGCATACTCGTTGAACATAAAGGCTCGAGTTCAACAAGAACAAAGACTGAGATGAATGTAATAGGAATTACAATAGAAACTCGCATAGCTGATCTCCATATCAGTTCTCACGCTCATGTATGCTTATTTTAGTTTTCACTCAGGTTTTACACTACTTGCTAACCATGCGCACAAAAACATGCATCTATACATAACTTCCGACTGATATTTGATCAAACTGAGAAAATGAGCATGTTTCTCTTTGCCTCAAAATTGATTAAAAGCTTAGGTCTGTACTAGTCTTCCCCTTCAGACAAAAAATAAATATAATTGTAACATACCGGGTTGTTGTTTGTCTGGTTTGAGCTAGATTTCTTCCTTTTAACCTACAAAGCACAAAATTCAATAGGAAAAATTGGCATAAAAAGTGACAAGGGAATGTAGTGCTTGTACATATGACACCATTTACTTGTATGAAACAACAAAAACACGTTGGTTTAGATAGGTTGTTTGCATATACCTTGTTATTAAGTTGCTTATGTGGCAAAGATGATACATCACAATCTTGAACAGCTTCAGTGGAGTTCTCATTATTTGCTTTCTGTGGCCAAAATCATATTGGCTACACATAACAAATAAAATCTAGACATGGTCTTGATGACCGAGTGAAAGTTCTGTACCAATTATGCGTCGACGTCCTAATGAATTGCATAATTCTCTTTGCTGTAATTTTCAGGACACGATTGCTACAATTGTAAATGAACAAACATAATTAATAATATTACTTGTGGAAAATACAGCCACACTGGTTCCAAAATGCAGATTCACAGTAGCATATACCTGCTTCGTAACCTGCTCATGTGGTACAGAACCCAGATGTTCTTTAGCAGAAAATTCGTGGTGTGGTTCCTATCATTGAGAAGCCCAGTTCAGTTCATTCTAATTAAAATAAGTAGACATAATTTATTAACTGAGTAAAAGCGGTGAACATACCTCAGTACTCATGTCCTCATGTGGTAAGAATGAATTCGCACAGCCCCCTTTTATTCTATTACAATTCCCAGGAAGCAATTCCTGCTACAATATAAAGTACTTTGAATGCAGGATCTTCCATTAAATACTTGTTTACTAAGAAAATGTTAAATATTTGTTGCATGTCTCCATTGGGCCCTGCACATAGAAATATAACAATGATGCATAGAATGTTGGCAAAAGACAGCCATATGTATCCTTAAAAAGTTATAGCAAAACTTACAAAATTTTGCTAGTAGCATCATGAGGCAACCCTGGTAATATATTATATTATAGATCTCTGGTATCCTGAAATGACGTCAAACGAACAATTCAACTTAATCTACAATGCTCTGAACTGCAATAGTCGGAGCTAAGCATGTACATGACAAAGTTCTTCGATCCTATTTGAACCAAACCTCTTGGTGTGGTCGCATCAAAATAAACAAGATCTCTACATTCAGATGAGACACTATTATCCACATGCAGATGGCTTTTTCAGATTAGACACTAATATTCTGTTTAGGCATGCACTTGACAAAGAAATCCGAGTCTCCTAACATGGAACTCAGTTTCAGCATGGTGTTTGTTTAGATGCGATGAAACAAATCCGCACCCAGTCCCCATGGTACACCCCACCGATCGCACGTGCACACACCCTGACACTCACCGCATCACCCGCATGCCGCAGCGTTGCCTACCTCTTCTCCGTCGTTAACGACGGCACCGGCGGCGGCGCCTTCACCGGCCGGCCGGCCGGCCCTAGATTGACTTACAGTGCAAACTGCAAAGTAACATGTAAACGAGATGGATTTGAGGGAGGACGAACCTGGGTGTAGGCACACAACAGCAGATCCAATCTTTGATGAGCAGATCAACAAACGGGATGGCGCCGTGGCGGCCGGCTGGAGAGATGCAGGAGAGGGATCCTCATCGAAAAGATGGAGGCGGGGGGAAAAGTGAGGGTCATTATATATTACTCCCTCCGTCCCAAAATAAGTGTCTCAAAGTTGTCCAAAAATGAATGTATCTATACTTGTTTCATGTCTAGATACATCCATTTTTTGACAAATCTAAGACACTTATTTTGGGACGGAGGGAGTATTAGGGATTTTTTCTCAGAAGAAAAGCGGGAGTATGTTTCTTTATAGCGCTAAAACTACGAAAGTTATATCCAGAACGAAAAAAAAGGAGGGATTATTTTCTTATATAAGCGGTAAAACTAGCAAAGTTAGGGCAAAACGAAAAAAAGGCGGGATTATTTTTTAACGTATATTACTCTCTCTCTATTGTTCCTGACTTCGTGGTGACACGCTTTCTACAGCGTCTCAAGTGTGCGTCCT
This sequence comes from Poa pratensis, assembly GCA_947311845.1. Taxonomy (NCBI): domain Eukaryota; kingdom Viridiplantae; phylum Streptophyta; class Magnoliopsida; order Poales; family Poaceae; genus Poa; species Poa pratensis. The sequence goes on from CAMZMU010000084.1 coordinate 38,860,756, forward strand.
TAGTATTGATAAATTAGAAAAAAATATTTATTTGGTTGTCTACTAAAAATAAACTACGTGACGTTATATTGAGCGTCTCAAGATACGTCCCTACATAGAGGTGCACTAACACTCTAAAGACGAATATAAATGCGTCCCTTGAAACACGTCTCTACGTGCTAAGTTTGTTGTAGTGTCCTTTTGGTGCCACGGCACCGGTGGATGCTCACGCTAGGGATGGCGGTGATGGGGCGGAGCATGTTCCGAAGAAAACAAAATCAACACCGCCAACTTCTGAAAACTCGGCAGCGGCTGGATCACAGCCCTGCCCGTCCCAATGAGTTGCTTGGGGTGGAACTGCCGGGGGCTTGGGAACCTCGAGGCAGTTCTAGAGCTTCATAGTATTGTGAAGCAAGAGAGGCCCGGTCTCCTGTTTGTGATGGAGACAAAGATTAGTGGAAGGAGGGTTGAGGACCTGCGAATTCGTTTGGGTTTTGCGGGTTGCTACGTAGTTGATAGTGTGGGGCTAAGTGGAGGCATTGGTCTCTTCTGATCAGCTGAACTTGATGTGGATGTCAAGAATTATAGCTCAAATCATATTGATGCGATGGTGAGAAAGAATTCTGATAGATCCATTGAGTGGAGATTTACTGGTTTCTATGGGGCACCAAGGGTGGAGGATCGTCACCATTGTTGGCATTTCATGAGGACGTTGTATGCTATTCAGCACTCGGCTTGGATATGCATGGGAGATTTTAATGACACTTTATATGCTTCGGAGCATTTTTCACGAGCAGTCAGGCCCGAGTGGCAAATGAAGGCTTTTCGTGAGGCGATGGATGATTGTGCACTTACTGATCTCGGATGGTCAGGGGTGGCATACACGTGGGATAATAGACAAGCTGGCAATGCAAATGTAAAAGCTCGTCTAGATCGTGCGTTTGGAAATGAAGCTTTGCTAAATATGTTTACACAAATTAATGTTGGACATATTGTAGCGGCGGAGTCTGATCATTGCTTTGTGATGGTGGATCTCCGTGTTCGGGCAGATGCAAATAATCCAAGAGGACCGAAACCTTTTAGGTATGAGGATGTTTGGCAAACCCATGTGGAATATGACCAATTGGTTCTCGACAAATGGTAGAAGGGGGCAGGCCAACGCGGCCTTGAGGAGTTGAGGGTGTCTTTGCAGCTCTTAACACGTTACAATCTAATCTCAGCCAGTGGGGAGCCAAGGAGTTTGGTTGTTTGACCCGGAAAGTGCGTAAACTTCGGGAAAGACTTGATCGGCTGCGTCGTCGCTCTGTGGGAAGCAGGCCGTCAGATGAAGAACGAGCGATTGTCAAACAACTGAAACAAGCGCTGCGTCAAGAGGAGATTTGGATGCGTCAACGATCCAGAGTGTAATGGCTGCGTGAAGGAGACCGTAATGCGGCTTATTTTCATGCCCAGGCTGCGCAGCGAAAGAGACTGAATAAAATCGAGCAACTTGAACGTTCAGATGGAACAAAACTGAGATGAAGATCATGCTGAAGTTCAAGGGTTTTACCAGAACTTGTACACCTCTCAGGGTTTTAGAGAGATGAGCGAGTTGCTGGAGTTAGTTCCTGCCCGGGTCTCAAATCAGATGAATCAGGAGATAGATAAACCATTTGATGAACAAGAGGTCAAGAGGGCGCTGTTTCAAATGGCTCCCTCCAAGGCACCGGGAGTGGACGGATTTAGAGCGGGTTTCTTCCAGCGCCACTGGACGCTTTTGCGTGAGGATATTGTTCCAGCAATTTTGGATTTCTTGAATGGTGGTGAACTCCCAAATGGGATAAATGATACTTCTATTACATTAATCCCGAAGGTACGGTTTCCACAGCGTATTTCTCAATACAGACCGATCTCTCTTTGTTCTGTGATTTACAAGATAGCTTCCAAAGAAATTGCAAATAGAGTGAGAGTGTGTCTGCATGAAATAATTGGTGAAGAACAGAGTGCGTTCGTCCCAGGACGTCTCATAACTGATAATGTTCTTATTGCACATGAGAGCGTGCATGCGATGAGGAGAAGGAAAAAGGGACGGAATGCAGTGTGTGCTGTCAAACTTGACATGATGAAAGCGTATGACTGCGTCGAATGGCACTATCTTGAGGCTATTATGATTAAGCTTGGCTTCAGTGCTAACTTTGTCAGACTAGTTCTGAAATGTGTGACCTCAGTAAGATTTTCTGTGAGGGTCAATGGCGAATTTCTTCCATTCTTCACACCCACCAGGGGTTAAGGCAGGGTGATCCCATCTCCCCCTACCTGTTCCTTATGTGTGCACAGGGTTTTACATCTCTGTTGAATTTCCTGGGAGGTGGGCAGGTGGATAGAGGAATTAGAGTGAGTTTTCGTTCCCCATGGATTAATCATTTACTATTTGCTGATGACAGCCTAATTTTTATGGGTGCGAAACTCCAGAGTGCTGAAAGATTAAATGAGATCTTGAGGATTTATGAAGAATGTTCGGGTCAGGCGGTGAATAAGGAAAAAGCTCCATATATTTCAGCCCAAACACCCCTGAACCTGTTCGGCAAGCTCTCAAGAACACTTTGGGAATAGCCGTGGAGGCGTTCAGTGAACGGTACCTCGGTTTGCCTACTGCTGTAGGGCGAATAACGAGTGGGACTTTCAATCACATCGGGAGAGAATCCGTAGTAAGATGCAAGGTGGATCAGAGAGGATGGTGTCATGTGCAGGAAGGGAGACGCTGATCAAAGCGGTTATCCAGGCGATCCCAACCTTCAGCATGAGTTGTTTCAAACTTACTAAGAAAGTTTGTAAAATGTTGGCATCATACATAGCCAAGTACTGGTGGAGCAGCTCTTTGGATCGCAGGTCTATGCACTGGATTTCTTGGGAGGCTCTAACAACATCTAAGGTGACAGGGGGGATGGGTTTTCGTGAGTTGGAAACATTCAACCTTGCTTTGCTGGGTAAGCACGGATGGAGATTATTCACGAGCCCGGATTCACTTTGTGCTCGAGTTCTCAAAGGAAAGTATTTTCCCCACACTGACTTTATGCAAGCTACAGTTCCTAGACATTCTTCTGCTACATGGCGTGCTATTGTTGCGGGGAGGGAAGCTTTGCAAACCGGTCTGATAAAGCGCATTGGAGATGGAACTTCTGTTTCAGTTTGGACTGATAAATGGATTCCAGACACGGTGTCCATGACTCCAGCTTGTCAGATAGGACGTGCACCAATTGATAAAGTTTCTGATCTTATTGATTCAGAAAATTGGACATGGAAGAGTGGTTTGGTCAGAAAAAACTTTATTTCCTTGGATGCAGATTCGATTCTGAATATTCCAATCAGGCGAGGGGGTGGTGAAGATTTCTAGGCCTGGGCGCGTGAGCGTATAGGCGTCTACACTGTCAAGTCAGCGTATCCATCTCTGAGGACTCAAAACGAGCTGCGTGCTCTAGAGGATGGGACGATTGCCGAAGCTTCAGAGACAAATGAACAGTTGTGGACGCGTCTGTGGAAACTCAAAGTGACGCCAAAGATTCGTGTGTTTTGGTGGCGTGTCATTCGTGGCATTCTACCGGTGGAAAGCTTATTGAAGCATCGACGCATTGCTCAAGTGAGCAAATGTAAACTATGTCAGCATGCCGACGAGGATCTGATGCATGCGTTGTTGAACTGTTCCCATGCGAGAAGGTTTTGGGTAGAAGCGCCAGCTTGGCTCGATATAAAACGACCAAATCTGCATCCTCTCACCTGGGCGAAAGACATTCTATGTGACCCAATGTTTGTCGAGTCTGATCGTGCAAAATTGGTGTCAGTTATGTGGGCAATATGGACGTCGCGGAACAACCTCACTCATGAGAAGGAGGGGCTCTATTGAGTAATAAAGCCCTTTATCTAAAAAATGAGAAGGAGGGGCTAGATCCTCGACAGTCGATGAAGACAACTAAGGAAAACCTAGCGCTGTTGGAAATTTCAAAGGATCAGGCTAGAGTTTTGCCTGGACACGGATGGAGACCACCTGATGAAGGTTGTGTCAAAATAAATACCGATGGCAGTATATCCATGGAAGCACGAAGAGGAGGAACTGGGGGAGTTGCTAGATCATGCTCCTCGTTCTTAGCTGCATGGTGCAAGCCGTACAAGGATGTTACAGATCCTCTGGTGTCAGAAGCTCTTGCGATTTCGGACGGAGTCCTCTTTGCGAAGCTTCGTGGCAATGAATATGTCGTTCTGGAAATTGATTGTTTGGAGATGGTGAATCTCTGGTCTACGCGTCACACTTCTCGTTCGGTGGTGGCGCCTATCATTCTAGAAGTTGGGGAGCTTGTTTCTTCTTTTAGTTCTTTTTGTATTCAACATGTGTATCGTTCAGCAAATACGTCTGCTCACCTCTGTACGAAGCGTGCAAACACTTTGGAAGCGATGGATTGCTGGCTAAACCGACCTCCGGGTTTGCTTGTAACTAGCCTCTTAGCAGATTCTGCTGGGGCTGTTTCTGTTGAATAAAACTCCCCGAATTCTCATGCAAAAAAAAAGTTTGTACTGTATAAAAAGAGATCGTCGAAGTACGCACGCGCTCGAATCGGAAAGCGAGCTCCTGCCTGGCCGGCTGCGTCGCTGTCGCCGAGGCCGAGCTCCGGTGCTCTCGACCGCTCGCCTGCCCGTCAACGTCGCCGTCGCCGAGACTGCGCTCCGGTGTTCGCCCGTGCCTCGACCGCTCGCCTTCCGGCCAGCCGCGCCCGTTCCCGTCGCAGAGAGAGCCAGAGCTTTCCCTCGACGCTGGCGACAGACCAAGAAAGTAGCCATCTCGGCTCTTGGCCTGGCCGACTCGAGGTCACCGACGGCGAAGAGTTTGTCTACAACTCGCTGTAGATGGCGTGGATCGATTCAGCTATCCATACATATGCAATTTCGAACGCATACGGTCTGTGACATGTATGCATACATCATGGTGGTGTCATGGTGACGTCATGGCTTTCATGAATTACATGACCTGAACCGATCCTGCTTCTACATGACTCGAACTGATCGTCGTCGCCGAGTTGTTGCGATTGTTTCTTACCGGTGGCAGTCCCTATAATTTTCATGAAAACGAAAAAGGTATGTTGAGTTGTCAAACATTGGAACGATCTGGATTATTGATCCAATATTGAACGCATCAGATTTAATGTATCAACACAGCTCAACACATGTTTACTCTTTTAATAGTTGTATAGATTAATTTTCTACCCGTAGGTGTCGAGGTGGCCAACTCGATTTTACGCCGTTCACTTCTCCCCTCAACGAACACAACACTGTACCTGCTGCATAACATGTGTTAACTGAGACGTAAACGGATTGGATCTGATCCGATGTCGCTGCATTTCGTTTATCACATTTTTTTAGCGGATTCAGAACGGAGTGGATAATTACCGATTGCAAATTTAGAGTCAGATATATCAGATCGTGGATTCAGAACGGATACTGGGCGGAAACAAAATTAATTTGATAGATACGCGCATACGTATATCAATTATTTAATAACCTAGTAGCTTTACAAAGTTGTACTTCCGAGTTTTTATGATACAATTATATGTAAGACAGTTGTTGTTTAGCAGACAAATTTTGCAACTCACTGACTGGTAACTATGCTCCATTAGCTTAAGGCCTCCTTTGGATTGCAGGAATTTCAAAGCTTTTCACGGGATTTCAATCCTAAGGATTGTTTCCTCTGGAATGTGTTTGGATCAAAGGATTGAGACCCTGAAATTCCTGAGGATTGGGTTCCTAGAGTGCTCATTCCGGAGGATTCTAAACATTAGGTCTGAATTAGGTCTGAGCTCTAGGAAATATTCCTGGCGGGAAAGAGAGCACGCACACTGAGCTCTCGCGCCAAAACAGGCAGTGCTGATTCGTTGCCTGCCAGCCTAAAAATAACACACGTCACTTCGTGTACTGCCCTGTAGATGTTTGAATGCCCAAACTCAAGAAGAATCTATCTATCTATATATCAAAGTTGAGCATCTCAGCCTCCTCTCCACCTGCCCACGTCACCAGTTTTTCTCTGACCGTCCGATCCGTCCAACGAACGGCTACGATTCAGCGCACATCTACAGTAACACACTTCTACAGTGTCCCCCGTGGTTGTTTTACAAAAAAGAACCTGCGCTTTCCGGAAATTGCACCGCAGTCCGCACTTCCTAACTAAGAAGGACCTGTTTACAATTTTCAGGAAATCCAGGGACTACCTTGCAAAAATACCCCACAGCCCCCCGCCCTCTCTTCTCTCTCTCCCGCGCGGCCGGAGAACGCCGCCGCCGCCGCCGACGCGTCGTGCCACCGCCTCGCACCTCCCCGCTCAAATCGAAGACCATCGCCGGGGCCGCGCCGTTCTCCACTCCATCCTCGCCGAGCAGCGCAAGCCGGGGGGCTCGAAATCCAGCAGATTTACCGCAGCTTCTCCGTCTCCGACCGCGTCGTGCGCCGCCGCGTGGGAGCGTCGCCGAGCCTTCTCCGGCGACCAAAACCTAGCGGCGCCCCCACTGGATGTCCTCCCGCGTCCGTACGCGTCGAACGCGCCCTCGCGCGCTGCTCCTCTCGCCCCAAATCGCCGTAGCCACGGACTGGAGAGAGAGGGAGAGATCTCCATTGATGACGTCATCACATGACGTCACCATGGGGCCCGCTGTCAGTTTTTTTTTTTGATAAATATTTTTCATATTTAATATAATCCTGACATGTGGGACCCAATTGACATATATTTAATAAATATACAAAAAAGGTTGAAATTAACTAATAAAACCCTGACAAGTGGGTCCCGCCTGTCAGTTTTTTATTAATTACAGAAAATGCTAGAATTTATAAAATTCATATCTTTTGATCTGTAATTCAGAAAATTATGAGAAAAAATACCAAAATGTTCAAAACAATATAAACTATTCATTTATGTCAAATTCATGCATGATTGAACAACTTAAATTAAGACTTGCCTAGAATTATTAAAATGCCACTTTCTTTAATTATGGGGTTTTTCCAAATATTATTTTTAGTGGTATTTGGACCCCATTTAAAATGTTATCCATCTTCTAGGGTTTAAAATAAAAACCTTAATTTATCATGCCACACATGTTAAAAAAATGCAAATGACATACCAAAATGTTAAAAAAAAGGTATTTCTATCTAATTATGACAAATTCATGCATGTTCAAACAACTTAGAACCATGTTTACTTATAAGAACAAAATAACCCAATTCATGTATTTACGGGATTTTTTCCAAATTTGGATACAAAACATCTCATCCAAATAGAGTTTGGTAAATCATTTACATACAACTACCCAATTATATCATGAGCTTTAAAAAAAATCAAAATAAGAATACCAAAAAAAATGTGAATATTGAGACATAGTTATTTCAACCTTATTTTCCAAATAAATGTAATTGAATCAAAAAACAAAATTTAAAATAGAGCATGCTTTACGAAATTCAAAACACTTTATAGATATTGTTTTAGGTTATTTAAACAATTTCCATGAACTACTAAATGCTACAAAATCAGTACCTTTAACTACATCCAACAACAAAATATGAAAAATATATCAAAATAATCCCAAAAATAAATACTGACTATTTACTGCATATGATCAAATTCGAAATTTGGACATTTTCAACATCAAAATCTATACCTATATCGAAGTTTCCTCCAAATCTAACCATTTTAAAAATGTAAAACGAAATTGGATCTGAAAAACTCCCTAATTTGAATAGATTTTGAAATCTGAACCATTTTTAACCATAAGCTTTCTTTGCATTTCAAAAAATTTCTAAATCTACACACGTCTAAAACGTGGACATTTTCCAAATTTCATTTCCATCACAAATACACAGCGTACAAATTTGAATACTCCAAAATTTTAGATGCCTTTCAAGTCTAACCCTTCTACTAACGTGAAAAGAATTCAAATCTAAATAACTTTCCAATTTAAATAACTTTCGAAATCTAAACAATTTCCAAACGTACGCTCTCTTTGCATTCCAATAATTCTCATGTCTACACAATTTTAAAATATCGACACTTCCAAATTCAAATTTTACCACAACGGGTGCGGCGTGTCGCCGCACCGAATTCCACTAGCCTATACCTATATCAAAGCTAACCCTTTAAGCCTCGCTCTCAGCGTGCCCACGTCGACGCTTGCTACATAGACGCACTTCTACAGTGCCAGCACCTCTCCGCGCCGTTCGATCGGCATCGGACGATCCACAGCGCCGTTTATCGTGTCTTTTTATGAAAAGGATCCTCGCAAATCCAGAAATCACCACGCACTTACAGCTTTCCACTAATATGGACTATTGTGTAAATTTCCGCAACTAGAAGGACCCCGCTGCAAAACTTCCCACACACGCCCCCCCTCTCCTTCTCTCCCCCGCGCGGCGTCGAGTTCGCCGCCGCCGCCGACGCGCCGCGCCGCCTCTCTGCTCCTCCCCACTCAGATTGACTCACACGGCGAGCTCGCCTGTCGCCTCCTCTCCCTCCTCACCAAAGATCAGCTGCTGGGAGGACGCACACACGCCGTAATCATCCTCGGCGTGCTCGACGGCCGCCGCCACCTTCTTGCTCACCGCCGGCGGCTCCGGTGACCAAATGGTCCGAGCCGCCGCCCGTTCTGCTCCTCTCCACTCCCTCTAGCGACTCCGCGTGTCCTCAGGCCCCGCGTGCGTGCTCGCCTGCTCGAGCGCGAGCTCGGCCGAGCTCTGCCGCGACCGCCATGGTGGCCACGGTCATGCTGCCGTGGCGTGGGTCCCACGCGTCAGCCTTTTAATCTTTTCCGTGTCTGTTTTCGTAAATAACAAATCCTTGACATGTGGGTCCCACTGTCAGCTTTTTTAACAATTGCAGAAAATGCTGGAAATTGTAAAATACATATCTTTTAATCCATAATTCAGAAAAAAAACAAATAATATACCAAAATTTACACAAAAATGAAATCTTTCCAACTAGCATATTTCCATCCATGATTAAACAACTTCAAAAAAATTAATTACACGAACTAATATAACCTTTTATATTAATTATCAAACTTATGAAAATGATATATGTTAGCCAATCGAACTCCATTCAAATTTTCAAATTGTTGACACAAAAATTGTATAAAAACATAATAATAATAAACCGATCTCAACCGCGATAATTTATATATAATAGTTAATCACATAATAAAATACTTGAAATTGCAAAATTCATAACTTTTAAACTGTTATTCATGAAAATGTAAAAAATATGTCAAAAAACAAATTTAACAAATTTTCAAACTCTTCACATAGAAATTGTGTAAAAAAAATAAAAAATAAATAATAATATGCCGATCTCTACCGCGATAATTTTCAGACAATAAATTCATAACTTTTAATCTGTTATTCATGAAAAATGCAAATAATATACCAATAAATTTCAAATTTAACAAATTTTCACACCCTTTACACAGAAATTGTATAAAAACAAAATAATAATAATGATAAACCAAGATAATATCCAGATAGTACTTAATCACATAATAAAATACTGGAAGTTGCAAAGTTCATAACTTTCAATCTGTTATTCATGAAAATGCAAATAACATGCCAAAAAGTTTTAAATTTAACAAATTTTCAAACACTTCATATAAAAATTGTATAAATAATAATAATAATAATAATTTGCTTAAATAATGCATTATCTCTAATTACTAACTCAAATTGAACATTTTAATTTGGTACTTATTTAAATGCAATCTAAATGAGCTGATTATAATTATAGAACGCAAAACAATAAATGTTCATTTCCACTCACTATGGACATACATTAAATATTAACGAAAAAAAAGAAATTTGTCAGTTCAATTCGCTAGATATTTGAAGATACTCAACACGACAAAGTCCGACAAATTTCAACATTTCGAATACTGACGGGTAAGAAATTATGCTCACTATGACTCTTTTCCATTTTATGCTCATTTAAATCGAGTCAACCTAACAAAGGAGTTCAAGGGAATTATGCATATAATATTTGTTTTCATTTAACTATTCGTCAAACAATTTTTTGCACCTCTACAAACTATTATTCATTCATGATGGAAAATGTTCGATGAAAGCCCTGCAAAACTTCAAGAATAATTTATTCCTTTTTGTGCGACATATTTTTTTGTTATCTAAAAATAATTTGCTTTCATGCTACTTATATGATGTTAACCTACTCAGATCTTATGCTTCATAAATTTATTACAATTTCCTTCTAACTGTAAATGTATAGATTTATTGATGCTTAGGAGATGTTCGATTTAATCCAATCAAGTTCAAGAGGAAATTAATTCATTTTCCATTCTATGTTTATTTTGTAAGATGGAAGATGCTAAAAAAAATACCTTATTGGACACTAAAATATTTCTGTTCACAGCTTATGCAAGCTGCTTATATCAAAGTTCGTTCTTGATTTCTTTATATGAAATTTCTCTTATTGTAAACACTTTATATAGCTTAACAAAAGTTTACCACAAAAGGTCTAAATTCAGTGACTCTTTCTAATCCAACTCCGACAGTGCTTTAAGACCTAAGCTGACTGTAGCGAACAATAATTTTTTAAGGATAGATTCCAATACCATTAAATTGTCATATCATCCATACTAAATGCAATGCACTGACGTCGTATATTGATTACTCTTTTCCTTTTCCGATGTTTAGTTTTTTATCGATAGAACACGAATCCGAAGTTGGTTCTGATAACACCAAAGATCCATATTTCGCTGTCAACGAACAACCGGAAAAATATATCAACATGATCACAAAAATACATGCTAACTAACTATGGCATACGATCAAAAATCCAAACTTAAATATTTTTAAATTTCAATAAAATTTTGAACGCCTTTCAAGACTGATCATTTTACTAACGTAAAAAGAAATCGAATCTGGAAAACTTTCCAATTTGAACATTTTCTGAAATCTGAACAATTTTTGAACATAAACTCTCTTTGCATTTCAATAATTTCAAATTTCCACACTTTTTAAATAAGGACACCACCGCGCAAAATTTTCCTAGTCTTTCTCAAAACTAAGCTCCCAGGGAATGGTGAGCTCTCGTTCATCGCAGGGGTGGTCCCGCTTCTCAGTGGCGATGGGATAGTTTCCGTATGCCGCTGGTGGTCTGAGGTTTCCGGTCCCACCTGTCTGTACCCCTCCGGGTTCGCGTGTTTGAGTTTTTCCTGTTCGTTTCCACGGAAGTCGGATGTGTGGGTCCGCTTGGGTGTAGCACGACGGGTGGGTTTCATTCCTCTGTACTACTCGTTTCATGTCTCTTCTTTCTTCTCTGGGGTTCTATTCGGTGGCTGCGGCGGTGGATTTGGGTTCGGGTCTTGGTCGGCGTTCCGATTCGTTCTCCCTACCTGCTCTGCATGTTCTTCCTCTTAGATTCCTCTATTTCCTTGTTTTGCAGGTCTGGTTCTTCATCTGTTGGATCTGGAAGTTCGTCGGTGACTCCGTCGGCCGTTGCGGCGGCTCTGCGTGTGCTTCGCAGGTTGTTTGTCTTTCCTCTTCTTTTTCTTTGATTTCGTGCTTTACATTCTTTTTTTGTATGGTTCCTCCGTGATGTGCTGGTGGGTTTGCGTGTATGTGTGCTTGCTGCTGTGGGTATTGGTTTGATGAGGGCGGGGTTGGCGATTTGTCCTTGCTGTGTTGGGCCTTGATCTTGTTGGATTTAGGGGTTTTCCCTCCGATCTGTGTGCCGACTGTTCGGATTTGGCTTCTTGATCTGGGTGCCATTTGTGGGGATTTTTTTGCTTAGTTGTTTTCCCTTGCGTTTTTTTGGGATTTGTTTTTCAATGGCGCCCTATTTGCTGTTCGTAGTCTTTTCGGTGGATTCTTTCATTCTCTGTAATTTGTTTTCTATTCTTGCATTGAATCGTTTGTTCCTATGTTTCTGGATGTTTTCCTGTTCTTGAATGATTTCTGATTTTTGTTCCTGTTTTGTTCTATGGTTTGTTCGTCTTTGCTTGGTTCAATTTTTTTAATAATTGTGACTGATATAGGGTTGCTCTTCCTGTCGTTTGTGGGATTTTTTGTGTGGACTTTCTCTAGGTTTCTTTTCTGTCGCTTGTGGGGATTGTTGTGGACCTATTGATGTGGGGGTTTGATCTAGCCTTGCATTATGTTTGTTTGTGCGTAGGTCTGTTAGGTGTGTTCTGTCTGTCTTTTGTCCTCTTGTCGATCTATTTGCCGTCGCCCATGCTTTCATGATTTTTTTAAATTGCCGTTGCGCATGCGTGTTCTTGGGTACAGTGGTGGAGTTGTTTTCGTGCTGTGTGACTTCTTTTGTTGAGTTATCTACTTATCTTGTTAGATGGTTCTGGTGGGTTTTATTTCTTGTTTATTTGGGGAGTTTTTCCTCTCTTGGATTGATTCACAGTTATTTTCTGCTTTGCTTGCGGTGATTCAGCTCATTTGCGTTTCTGTGTTTTTTCTTGGTGTTCTTTGGTTAAGAGAATAGTTTTTGGGGGACTATGGCGGTACGTGGGTGCTCGACTGCTCGTGAGATTGGGATTTGCTGGTGACCTGGCCGTCCTCGGTTCCCAGCCCCAGGCCTATTCCATCTCCTGTTCGTCTCCTGGTTTCACTCGAGTGCCATTTCCCGCATTGCGCTTTTCTTCTCCGTAGGTGTAGCTGGAGCTCTTTCCTGCTCCGGCCTTCTTCGACTGGTCGTCGACGACCCTTCTACTGAGTTTGTCTGCCTGCGACGCGCTTTTGGTGCCAGTTATTTCATCGGGGCGAATCGGCGAGCTTCCTGGCTGGAGGAGAGCGGGCGTGCTAGCTTCTAGGAGAGGGATGTGTGCTTGCGTTGCGGTGGGGGTGGGCTGCTAGGGATTTTGCGCTCTGCTAGGTTTAGTCGCTGGTCTGGGCGGCGTCTTCCTTTTTCTCGGTGCATCGGCCGGCTGCACGGTGCGGCGGGCCTGGCCTTCGTGCGGTTATGATGTCGCGCTGCCAGGAAGTCCTCACGTATGGCGGCCTTGCTTGGTGCGTGCAAAAACAGAGCTGCTGCCATTGTTGCCTCAGGCTTAACACTGGCATAGCTGATACATGCCCCCACCCGCCGTTTATTGCGCCCTTGAATTATGAGATCGACTCAAATATTGTGGACTAGGTGTTTAGTTGTTTTCCCCATTTTGGCAATTTACACCATGAGTTGCTATTTTGCGAAAGCTGACGACAACGAGTGTCTACATGCATGTATATGCACGGTCCACAGGTACTCAGCCTTCATGTTACAGTATTATTTTGTGGAGGATTCCTTCATATTATCTTCAGTTTTGTTCCTGAAATTTGCCTTAAGACTAAAATGTGGGCTAGAATGATGACACGAAGTCATGTTTTGCGCATCATGAAGCAGCCGTCTGTCTAGCAAGCATGTTAGTTTTCATGTGGCAAGTGACGGTATTTGTGCAGCATACAAGCATGAAGAGATATAATGATTAGTTCATTTACATGGTGGTTTCAAACTTCTGTAATGCGGCTGCAAACTGCTTAATCTTTGTTTTATTATCTGATGCTTTATAGCATGTTATCTGTTACACCAAGGAGTATGCATGGAGCCATGGACTGAGGTGTATCTAAGCTGAATTTCGTTGGTAATATTTTTACCAAAAAGTAACTTCAGACTTATTTCTCATGTGTGGATTTAGTTGGTATCCATCAGAACATCAGAAGACAAGAGTCTAAGACTTCTCTTAATACTTCTGAACATCATTGAGTTGCTGATCAGAAATCCATTGGGTCGCAAAACTGCGGATTGTTTATTTGAAATGGTTCATACCTTCACTATCTTCCCACTTCAGTGATAGGGTACTGCTAGGCAGCAAATCAGCTCAATGAGACTGGCCATATAGTTGCAGGGCTGATGTATAGAGGAGGCAAAATAACAGATATGTTTGCTCCCTCCTCAACGACCTGAAGGAGTTTTTGAGATATCTGGGCTGTCTGTTTATAGTGTAGATTTATCAAAAAAAAAAAAATCTCACATGTTCATGTATTTTGAAAGGCTGGTACAAGCGTATTTCACCTCATGATGTTCTAATTAATTGTGTATGGCAATTCTATTGATTTCATATATATTTGTTGTATAGAGTCGTTATATTATTTGAAGTCATTATCTTAAATACTACAAAGTAGCTCAAATTAACTATGAAACAGTCTGGTTTTGAAGTTTTTTCACATGTATGATATCGAGCCTCTTTGCTTAATGCAACTACAGTGTTTATTTTATATAACGTCATTCCGCTTACTTCCATTATAGTTCTGTCTAATCTTAGTGCGGGGATGTTGAAAGTTTTCTTTGCTTTGATTAAACGCAGCAACCCATATTTTCATTGTGCTAAGAACTCCTGGACAAGAATGTAAATACAACGACAGTGAATTCATACTTCTGTAAGCATGATTTTTGGTTCAAATAAACCAAACCTAGATACGATCCTTCCTATAGTTCTTGAGCATCTTATTCTGTTTGTCTTTGCATTGTGCAAACCCATCTTTGCATTGTGCTAAGATCTTTTGAAAGCTGATGTTTGCTCCTCCTTTATCAGTATTAAAGGCAAAGCTGTTGCCTTGTTTCAAACAAAAAAAATCAGATAACTTTCTATTGTTAAGTTTACTATTGATTTCTCTTTCATGAATACACGATAATGATGGCATGGCAGGGCACACTGTGATGTTAGAGCATCTCTAGCAGAACCCGCAAAACACGAACCCGCAAAACAGTTTTGCAGTTCGCGCAACTCGCGTTTTTTGGCTCGAAACGCCGCGCGGCGGAGCAGAACCCGCAAAGCAGAACCGCAAAACAGAATAAACTGCATTTGCAAAACAGCAAGATAGGCATGAATATCATAAAAATGGAATGATAAATAAATTAGACCTAAATTATAAAGATTCATATTACAATAGTAGGATATTATGAATCCTCACAAATAGTTTATTACAATAAAAGTTTGAATCACACTAATTAAACAATAATTCAATACAAGATGTTGTAGAATAACAATATTGTTTGAATCAAACATGGCTCAAATGAACTAAAAAATAGCTACTGCCCATGCAGCTGCCAGATGTGTTCAACCAGGTCTAGCTGCAGCTGGTTGTGTTCGTCCTTGTCCTCTATCTCACGGAAGTCTGCAGAAAAGCTTGGACGCGGTCTGGGTTTCTAGATGGCTTCACACGGCTACCAACATTGTCATAGGACAACTCCAAGTCCAAGCCCCTTTCATCCTCTATGATCATGTTGTGAAGAATCACACAACAAGTCATGATGTTTTTGAGAGTTTTCTTGTCCCAAAAACGAGCTGGTCCTCGAACTATGGCAAATCTAGATTGCAAGACACCAAATGCCCTCTCTATATCCTTTCGGCATGCCTCTTGAGCCTTTGCAAATTCAGTTTGCTTCTTGCCTTTTGGATTTGAGATGGTCTTCACGAATGTAGTCCAAGGTGGGTAAATACCATCGGCAAGATAGTAACCCTTTGTGTACTCATGCCCATTAACCGTGAAGTTACAAGCCGGAGCATCTCCACTTGCTAGCCTACGAAGAAGATGAGACCTTTGCAACACATTGATATCATTACATGTCGTCGGAGGAGGACGAATAGGAGAGCACGAGCTCTTCCTCCGGGCTCAACTCCATCTGAAATGGGCAAGGCATACTCACTACGTACTACTACTACGGCCGAAATCGAAGCGAAATCGAGCGGAATTAGACTCACCGGCAGATCGGCGGCAGCGGCGCAAATTTCCGTTCTCCGCGGACGCGGCTAGGGAAACCGGCGGAAGGGGACCTCCGCGGCCGGGGCAGCTCGCGTGCGGCGGGCACCGTCAGATGCGGCCGGGAAAGGGAGGGATTCGCAGGCGGCGGCGGCGGCGAGATGGGGAAGAAGAGAGGAAGAACGCGTGGTGAAAACTCCCACCCGCCAACCGTTTTGACCAAATGCAGGGGCCCCTAGATTCGGCGCCGAAATCCGCGAAAAAGCCGTTCCGAGGCGGGGATTCACGGGGCCCTGCAAAATCTTTTGCGGGTTGGGTAAATTTGCGGATTCTGTTCTCCGCCGTTTTGCGGTTTTCAATCCGCATCGGGCGGTTATTATGCGGGTTTGACCGTTTTGCGGGTTCTGCTAGAGATGCTCTTAGTAGGAGGATATTGATTGGTTATTCATCCTTGCTGGCCTGTTGGGCCTGAATTTTTAGGTGTAATTATATGTTGTACCGTCATAATATGCGTCTTTCCTCAACTTCCCAAAGGCTATCATGTTCTTTACAGCTGCATAGGTTATGAGATTATGTGGAGCTCAAGCTTTTTTTATTTGGGGTTCATGTTCAGTCTCCTGCGTTTTTTATTCCTGAACTTACTAGAGCAGAGAATTATTAGTGCTTTACTTCTCTGCTTACAAACTGTCAATGTGCCAGATGCTCAACGGTTGCATTGCACGCCAATGATAGTTTGTGCAACTTCAGAATTTAAACTTAAGAGCTGTTACAGTGAAATTGAAATGTTTCATGCATGTTATGATTCAAAACTGAATTTCTTCATTTCTACTATTTGTTCGTCTATAGTTGGCTCTAAAGGAGCGGACGCGGCATCGCGCGTCTTTTACTTCTAGTTAGTATTTAAATGCATAGAATTCCTCTACTATTCCTATGGTGCAGCCAAAGGCTCTTGTTTTTCAATTCCTGTGGTTTGCCGTTCCGTAGGATTGGAGATGTCATCCACCCAAATCCTCTACTTTTCCTATTCCTTCACTTTCAAAATCCTATAATCCAAAGAAGGCCTAAGACGTTTCGGTAAAAAATCGGTTTATTCAGGGACTATTTACATACCATATTTTATAAAATGTCAACGTGTTAAGTTCGGTGCAGAAATTATTCTATCCATTTACACCGACTCGCAAATCATAATGGCTCATTCATATGCTCACTGCAGTCCGGTTGCATGTCTAGGCGTGCGTGATTCGTCAAGGCCGGGAGATCGATCGAGCAGGTCGGCAATGGCAACGCACTGTACACATAGGATTCTTAAACCAAACCACGTGGTTCCTGGTTACCAAGCACCATGCGACGATCGATGCGAAGTCAGCCGGGTCTCTTCTCGTATCTCGAAACCCGCCATGAGCGATTCAGCAGTGATCGATCGATCGACGCACGGACAGGAAGTATCACATTCTCCTCCATTTACTGCACCTCCCAGCTTAAATCTTGTCACGCGAGCCTCGCGCTCTAGAGCGTCTACGCCCCATCTCCCGCTAGCTCTCCAGCGATCACGCAAGAATGCGCGCGCACCTGCTGCATTCCTCCGTCTCCACGGCGGCAGCGCCCGCGCCGGGGACCGGCGCGGCGGGCGGCGTGCATGGCCAGCTCGGCTACGGCGTCGCCATCGCCGTGGGCGTCCTCGTGCTCGTCTCCACCGTCATGCTCGCCTCCTACATCTGCTTCCGTGCTAAGGCCCGCGTCGCCGGGGCGCTTCGCCGGCTTGTCGACGCGGACGCCAACCAGTCCGCCGCGGCCACCGTCGTGCTGGTGGCAGGCCTCGACGGATCCACCATCGACGTGCTCTACCCCAAGTTCTTCCTGCGTGAAGGCAAGCCGGGCGCCGCCGTGCTGGCGGACGGGCCATGCGCCATCTGCCTCGGGGAGTTCGATGCCGACACGGCGCTCCGGGGCGGGCCTGGGTGCGCGCACCGCTTCCATGCCGGGTGTGCCGAGCGGTGGCTGCGCTTGAGCGCTACCTGCCCAGTGTGCCGCGACTCGCCGCCGCCGGTGCCGTCGCCGGCTGCCACGCCCCTCGCCGAGTCCGTGCCCCTAGCCGCGCACGCACAGTGACCGGGTGACGCATGTGGCGATGGCAGCCTCCGTTGTGTGCACCGTGGCACTGTGCAATCCACCCAAGTGATGTAGCCCAACCTACAGCTCCTACAACAAGTGGACCAATGACAAGAGCAAGAGTCAAATCTCTCCATGATAAGGTGAATTCACTCCTATCTATGTGTGATCTCGACACTCATTTGAATGGTTTGCTAATTCATTCGGATACTTTGTGCTTGCTCAGGAACCACCTTGATGATGACCCACAATGGAGCGGAGAAGATGGCCAAGAGAAGACCCAAGAAGCTGACCAAGAGAAGACCCAAGAAGATGGCCAAGAAGAAGAAGAAGAGCAGGAAAAACTGTCCCAGCGGTACTACCGCTCCTCCAAGCTGTACTACCGCTCGGGCGGTACTACCGCCCCCAGTGCCGCCGAAAACCCTCCTCTGCGCCCATGTGCGTCACTAGCGGCGGTACTACCGCCCGACCAAGCTGTGCTACCGTGATGAAGAGCGGTACTATCGCCCGCGCCGAAGTCAACGGTGCTCTGGCCCGCCCCAGCGGTACTACCGCTGTTGCGGGAACCAGCCAGGCTGTTTAGCCTTGTAACCTCCACCTACCCCCACCTAACTTTCCCCTTTTGCCTCTAGACTATAAATAGGCGTCCCCCATCTAGATCTAGGGTTAGACTATGATTTGGGAACTAAACTAGAGCCTTGCTCCTTCTTCTCAAAGTGTCTCTTTCCTCCTATGGAGATGAATCAAGACCTCCCTTGTGGAGATGAACCAAGGCCTCCTCTTGAGGAGAAGATCCCTGCGTGGATACCAAGTCTTCCGCTTATAGTTGCGATTACTTGCTAATCTTCCCTCTTTGAGTGGCTAGATTGGATTGGTTGGATTGACCAATTGGACAAACAATTCTAAGAGTAAGGTGTGCTTGGGAGAGGAGAATTGGGGGCTACCCTCGGGGATTTGTTACCAATTGAGTCTTGCCGGGTTGCTACTTACTATTTACCCTGGTTTGAGTGATTCCCCTCTTTTGTGTTCTTCGTTCTTCGCGTGTTCTTCGTGTTCATCGATCGCTCCGCACAAATCCGTGAAAATCGGGACCAACCCACATCATATGGTATCAGAGCCAGGTTGACACGGATTTGATTTGTGTTTCCACCGAAAATCCACCAAATTTTTCTTCGTTTTTGAGAAATTCGAAAATTTCCACCAAAAATAGTCTTGCCTTGATTCGAGCCGATCTGTCGATTCGTTGCGTTTTTGGTAGTTTTTGTCCATGGATCTGTTGCTTTAGGACCCCCTCCACCTTTGTTTGCGTTCCCTAGCCTCAATTTTGCCGATTTCCCATGAATTCGAGGAATTTTTGGAGCCCAAATCCGCCCAAAATCGAGTCAAACTCGTGCAGATCCGTCAACAGCGGTACTACCGCCGGAATCAACGGTACTACCGCCAGGGCCAATTTTTAGAAATTTTTCTTTCCTCGGTTCGTTTTGGCATTTCCTCTTTGGTTTGAGTCCTTTCTTGGTGTGCCCTACGTCTACGACATCGACAAGCTTCCGCAGCAACGCATCATCAACGCCAAGCGACGACGCCACCAAGGACTCGACATTCCCCACCACCATAATCCGTTGTGAGCCCTTCTTCCTTTCGTGTACTTGACCTATTGGACTAGCTCGGTGATATTGCGAGGCATTGCACGTGTTGAGTGTTTGTCTTCAAGTATTGGCGAGTGTGTATCGTTAGAGAGCTTGGCACTAGCAAAAGAGAAGGAATCATCGTCAAAAAGCAAAAATCAAAAAAAAAAAGAGAAAAAAAAGAATCAAGTGGTGCCAAGTTCATCTCTTGTAGGTTGCGACAAAGCTGAACCGCCAAAGTGAGTGAGTGTGTAACTCTTGTGCAAATCCGTTGCCCACAAAAAGCAATTGAGCTAGCGTCCTTCTTGTGTTGGGTGACATTTGAGCACGTAGTCTTCGTTAGGTTGTCTATCTTCGAGTGCTCGCCCTTTGGTCGCCCAACCCCATTATTCGCTTTTGTGTGTGTTTCTTCTCATTTGTGGTTGGAGTTTCTTTGGTAATTTGATCATTGTGGATTTTCTCTACCTTTGACAATATACTTGTCGCGGGTTTGCTTGTTTCGTTTGCCACTTCATACCTTCCTATCCTCATAAGTGTGTGTGTTGGGTGTTAGAACCGGATTCTCTCCTCTCAAGCCACATTATACTTGGGATATAGTTTGTCTTGGTTTTTCTTACCACATATCTCACTTGATCTTGAGAAAATGTTTAGGGGAAGTACAAACGGAAGCTCAAGCTCGGAAGAGGAAATCCATGGTGGAGTTCGCGGTGATCATGGCTATGTCACACAATCGGAGCTTGTTGGCATGCGACACTTTCTTCGTGATAACCTAGGACGCTTCGAGCGCCGTCTTCAAAATCAAGAAACACCTTCAACGACCGCATGCATGCTCAAGAAGCAAATATGGAGCGGTTGACCGAAGCTATCAACAACCTTGCGACAACGAGCTCTTCACACTCAAGCCGTACAAGAAGCACCTCAAGGTCGACACAAGCACGTCATGGACGTCATGAACCTCGACAAGAACGTCAACATGATCCAAGGCGCGACGCCCATGAACGACCTCCTCCTCACGTTGAACAACCACATGATCTTCACGCGAACAATGCCAATGCGCATCAAGAACAACCTCACCAAAATGATGATCGTCGTGAACGCATACCATCACCACCACCGCAACAACGTGATCGTCATGACCCATTGGCTAATGACAATGGCGTTCCGGGTGCGAATGACTTTGGTGAACAAGGACGTCACCCTCGTCATCCTCCAAGGCCACGTCATCAAAACATGACAATGCGAACAATGTCGAGCAACCCGTTCCTCAACAAGAGCTACCTCCTCAACATGCGCCTCGTCAAGAGCTTCCTCATGATCGTCACCAACACCAACGTTCCGAGTCAAGTGATAACGAGTCAAGCCAACACAATGGTGATGGACTCAATCGAAGGAGACGTGGACGTGCATTCCCACGTGGTGGCCACGTGACGACTATGATGACTTGACCAACGTCCGCTTTGACATACCCAAGTTCTACGGCACAAGTGATCCGGAAGCTTACTTCTCATGGGTACTCAAGGTTGACAAGATCTTCCGTGTGCAACGCTTCTCCGACAACAAGAAGGTTGCCTTAGCCTCGATGGAGTTTGAAGAGTATGCCCTCTTGTGGTGGGAACAACTACAAGATGCTCGCGTCGCTAACCACCAACAACCAATTGACACTTGGGTTGAAATGAAAGAAACATGTACAAGCGCTTCGTGCCAAGCCATTACACTAGAGACTTATACAAGAAGTTGCAAGAGTTGAAGCAAGGTTTGAAGTCGGTTGACGAGTACTACAAGGATGGAAATCTCCATGATGAGAGCCAATGTCAACGAGTACGAAGAGCAATCCATGGCTCGTTTCATGAATGGCCTCAACTATCCAATCAAGAAGATCGTGGAGTTCCAACCATATGCCTCTTTGGTTGAGCTAGTACATCAAGCTTCCAAGGCCGAGCGCCACGTGCTTGAAGAGCTCAAATACCTCAAGACAAAGGCATTCTACGCCAACAAGCCTTCTTCGTCAACTCCTACACCTTCACAAGCTCTTCCTCAAGCGAACACTCGAGGTCCTCCAAGAGTCTCTACTTCGACACCTCAAGCGCCTCAACCTTTCAAGAAAGTACCTCCCTCTCCAAGGCGCCTCAAGGATCTTCGTCCGGCACAAGACTTTGCAATGCTACAAGTGCGGCGGACAAGGGCACAAATCTTTTGAGTGCACCAACAAGAAGGTCATGATCATCAATGACATGGGAGAGTATGAATCTATGAGTGAAGATGAGTACAATGCTTTGAACAAGGTCGCCACAATGCAAAGTGCTCAAGAAGAAGAAAGTGAGATATATTGTGATGGCGACAACAACCCTTCCTTGGTTGTGGCAAGAGCTTAACCACCAATGTTCAAGTGGAAGAAGACCAAAGATGCAACTTGTTTCACACAGAGCGGGAATCAATGGAAAGTCCATCAAGGTCATCATAGATGGTGGAAGTTGCCACAACCTAGCGAGCAAAGAACTTTGTGATAAGCTCAACTTGAAGTTCAAGAAGCACCCACATCCTTACCATGTGCAATGGTTGAGTGATACCGGAGCCGTCAAGATTCAACACATGGTGCAAGTGTCCTTCAAGATTGGAGCCTATGAAGATACGGTTGATTGTGATGTTGTGCCTATGAACGTTTGTCACTTACTCCTTGGGCGTCCATGGCAATTTGACAAGGGTGCTATGCATGATGGAAGGACAAACTATAGCTTCAAGAACAACGACAAGACCTTCGTCCTTCGTCCCATGACACCAAGTCAAGTCATCGCCGACAACGCCAAGACTATTGCAAGGGCACAACAAGATCGTTCGTCAGTGAGATGAGTGGTGAGCGAGAGACCCACCATAAAGTGA
This sequence comes from Poa pratensis, assembly GCA_947311845.1. Classification (NCBI taxonomy): domain Eukaryota; kingdom Viridiplantae; phylum Streptophyta; class Magnoliopsida; order Poales; family Poaceae; genus Poa; species Poa pratensis. Next base: position 38,883,099 of record CAMZMU010000084.1, read on the forward strand.
GTGAGAGCCACAAGCCAAATGAGTGTGACACTTCAAAGAGAGTTCCCACAAAACTTACACTATTGCCACCAAAAGAGATAGGGAGTTGAGAGAGAACCCATCCACCCTCCACTATGTGCTCATATGCAAGGGTGAAGTTTCTATGACTAACACTTTCACAAACCTTCCTCCTTCTTTGTTGTCTCTTTTGAAGGACTTTGAAGATGTCTTCCCTCAAGATGCCACCGGGACTACCTCCTCTACGCGGAATCGAGCACCGCATCGACCTTGTTCCCGGCGCACCGCTACCAAACCGCGCTCCTTACCGCACCAACCCCGAAGAGACAAAGGAGATCGAGCGGCAAATACAAGAACTTCTTGCCATGGGACACATCCGCGAGAGCTTGAGTCCGTGTGCCGTGCCCGTCATCTTGGTACCCAAGCACGACAACACTCTTCGCCTTTGCATGGATTGTCGCCCCATCAACGCCATCACCGTTCGGTATCGCCATCCTATCCCTCGACTTGATGATATGCTTGATGAGCTTTGTGGTTCCGCTATATTCTCCAAAATTGATCTTAAAAGTGGATATCACCAAATAATGTGTGAAGGTGATGAATGGAAGACCGCATTTAAAACAAAGCTTGGTCTTTATGAGTGGCTCGTCATGCCATTTGGTCTTTCCAATGCACCTTCTACTTTTATGCGTCTCATGAATCATGTTTTGCGTCCTTTCATTGGAAATTTGTTGTGGTATACTTTGACGACATCCTTATCTATAGCAAATCTTTGGAAGAGCACACTTCTCATGTTGCTCAAGTTTTGTTGGTTCTTCGCAATGAAAAGCTTTATGCAAATCTTTCTAAGTGCACTTTTGCCACCAACAAACTTGTTTTCTTGGGTTTTGTTGTTTCTTCGGATGGAGTCGAAGTCGATGAAGCAAAGATACAAGCAATTCGGACTTGGCCTTTTCCGATGTCACTTGAGGAGTTGAGACGTTTTCTTGGTTTTGCCGGATTTTACCGCCGTTTCATCAAGGATTTTTCCACAATTGCTTGCCCCCTCCATGAACTTACAAAGAAAATGTACCTTTCATTTGGGGCAATGCACATGATTTTGCTTTCAATGAGCTCAAACGGTTATTAACCGAAGCACCACTCCTTGCCCTTCCGGATTTCTCTAAGACATTTGAGATTGAATGCGATGCAAGTGGATTGGGCATTGGTGGAGTGCTTATGCAAAATGGTAGACCCATCGCATACCATAGTGAGAAACTAGATGGAGCTCGCTTGAATTACCCCATTTATGACAAAGAGTTATTTGCTTTGGTTCGTGTTTTGGATGTGTGGCAACATTACCTTCGTCCTAAGGAATTTGTCATTCATTCCGACCATGAATCCTTGAAATATTTGAAAAGTCAAACAAATTTGAACAAAAGACATGCTAAGTGGGTTGAGTTCATTGAGTCTTTCACTTTGTAATCAAATACAAGAAAGGTAAAGACAATGTGGTCGCGGATGCTCTATCCCGCAAGGCCAACCTACTTACACGTCTTGACATTAGTGTCTTGGGTTTGGATGAGATTAAAGAGTTGTATGCTACCGATGCTTTCTTTGGAGACATTTTCGCTCAATGTTCGGAGCACAAAGGAATTGGTGATTTCTATTTGCACAAAGGTTTCTTGTTTAAGGCTAACAAACTATGTATACCCGAGTCTTCGCTTCGTTTGGTCCTTTTGAAGGAATCTCATGGAGGAACACTCATGGGTCACTTTGGCGCGACAAGACCTACGCCATGCTCGCCACCAACTACTATTGGCCAAATGAAGCGTGATGTGGAACGCCTAGTTCGACGATGTTCACATGTCTCAAAGCTAAGTCTACTCTAAACTCCATGGGTTA